>JACCID010000603.1:0-26247 GCA_018906775.1 Sycophila sp. Sp_5
TGCAGTGAGTGATTTAAACCTGCATAACGCATAACGAAGGTTTCTCCTTTCTCAGATTTAATAGTATTAACGACTATCGGTTATGTAAACGCCAATGTTGTGACCGTCTCGGCATTTGCGTTCGCTATGGCTGCTTACTATGTCAAGATTTCAGTGAATACCCGTGGATCTCTGCTAGTCCAGCCCGAGAATGCTCTTAGTTGCCCATAGTTATTGGAAGTTAGTGTGCGCAGCAGTGTAGGTACGCAGTATGTTGGGATTAGACTATGTACGTATCCGTAACGTTACGTTGGAACTCCGTAAGCGCGGAATACTAACTAATTCTCGATCGTTATTTAGTATTTGCAGTGAGTGATTTAAACCTGCATAACGCATAACGAAGGTTTCTCCTTTCTCAGATTTTATAGTATTAACGTACTATTGCTTATGTAAACGCCAACGTGGTGACCGTCTCGGCATTTGCGTTCGCTATGGCTGCTTACTATGTCAAGATTTCAGTGAATACCCGTGGATCTCTGCTAGTCCAGCCCGAGAATGCTCTTAGTTGCCCATAGTTATTGGAAGTTAGTGTGCGCAGCAGTGTAGGTACGCAGTATGTTGGGATTAGACTATGTACGTATCCGTAACGTTACGTTGGAACTCCGTAAGCGCGGAATACTAACTAATTCTCGATCGTTATTTAGTATTTGCAGTGAGTGATTTAAACCTGCATAACGCATAACGAAGGTTTCTCCTTTCTCAGATTTTATAGTATTAACGACTATCGGTTATGTAAACGCCAATGTTGTGACCGTCTCGGCATTTGCGTTCGCTATGGCTGCTTACTATGTCAAGATTTCAGTGAATACCCGTGGATCTCTGCTAGTCCAGCCCGAGAATGCTCTTAGTTGCCCATAGTTATTGGAAGTTAGTGTGCGCAGCAGTGTAGGTACGCAGTATGTTGGGATTAGACTATGTACGTATCCGTAACGTTACGTTGGAACTCCGTAAGCGCGGAATACTAACTAATTCTCGATCGTTATTTAGTATTTGCAGTGAGTGATTTAAACCTGCATAACGCATAACGAAGGTTTCTCCTTTCTCAGATTTTATAGTATTAACGACTATCGGTTATGTAAACGCCAATGTTGTGACCGTCTCGGCATTTGCGTTCGCTATGGCTGCTTACTATGTCAAGATTTCAGTGAATACCCGTGGATCTCTGCTAGTCCAGCCCGAGAATGCTCTTAGTTGCCCTAATAGTTATTGGAAGTTAGTGTGCGCAGCAGTGTAGGTACGCAGTATGTTGGGATTAGACTATTAACGTATCCGTAACGTTACGTTGGAACTCCGTAAGCAGCGGAATACTAACTAATTCTCGATCGTTATTTAGTATTTGCAGTGAGTGATTTAAACCTGCATAACGCATAACGAAGGTTTCTCCTTTCTCAGATTTTATAGTATTAACGACTATCGGTTATGTAAACGCCAATGTTGTGACCGTCTCGGCATTTGCGTTCGCTATGGCTGCTTACTATGTCAAGATTTCAGTGAATACCCGTGGATCTCTGCTAGTCCAGCCCGAGAATGCTCTTAGTTGCCCATAGTTATTGGAAGTTAGTGTGCGCAGCAGTGTAGGTACGCAGTATGTTGGGATTAGACTATGTACGTATCCGTAACGTTACGTTGGAACTCCGTAAGCGCGGAATACTAACTAATTCTCGATCGTTATTTAGTATTTGCAGTGAGTGATTTAAACCTGCATAACGCATAACGAAGGTTTCTCCTTTCTCAGATTTTATAGTATTAACGACTATTGCTTAATGTAACGCCAATGTTGTGACCGTCTCGGCATTTGCGTTCGCTATGGCTGCTTACTATGTCAAGATTTCAGTGAATACCCGTGGATCTCTGCTAGTCCAGCCCGAGAATGCTCTTAGTTGCCCATAGTTATTGGAAGTTAGTGTGCGCAGCAGTGTAGGTACGCAGTATGTTGGGATTAGACTATGTACGTATCCGTAACGTTACGTTGGAACTCCGTAAGCGCGGAATACTAACTAATTCTCGATCGTTATTTAGTATTTGCAGTGAGTGATTTAAACCTGCATAACGCATAACGAAGGTTTCTCCTTTCTCAGATTTTATAGTATTAACGACTATCGGTTATGTAAACGCCAATGTTGTGACCGTCTCGGCATTTGCGTTCGCTATGGCTGCTTACTATGTCAAGATTTCAGTGAATACCCGTGGATCTCTGCTAGTCCAGCCCGAGAATGCTCTTAGTTGCCCATAGTTATTGGAAGTTAGTGTGCGCAGCAGTGTAGGTACGCAGTATGTTGGGATTAGACTATGTACGTATCCGTAACGTTACGTTGGAACTCCGTAAGCGCGGAATACTAACTAATTCTCGATCGTTATTTAGTATTTGCAGTGAGTGATTTAAACCTGCATAACGCATAACGAAGGTTTCTCCTTTCTCAGATTTTATAGTATAACGTCTATTGCTTACATGAACGCCAACGTGGTGACCGTCTCGGCATTTGCGTTCGCTATGGCTGCTTACTATGTCAAGATTTCAGTGAATACCCGTGGATCTCTGCTAGTCCAGCCCGAGAATGCTCTTAGTTGCCCTATAGTTATTGGAAGTTAGTGTGCGCAGCAGTGTAGGTACGCAGTATGTTGGGATTAGACTATGTACGTATCCGTAACGTTACGTTGGAACTCCGTAAGCGCGGAATACTAACTAATTCTCGATCGTTATTTAGTATTTGCAGTGAGTGATTTAAACCTGCATAACGCATAACGAAGGTTTCTCCTTTCTCAGATTTATAGTATTAACGACTATCGGTTATGTAAACGCCAATGTTGTGACCGTCTCGGCATTTGCGTTCGCTATGGCTGCTTACTATGTCAAGATTTCAGTGAATACCCGTGGATCTCTGCTAGTCCAGCCCGAGAATGCTCTTAGTTGCCCTATAGTTATTGGAAGTTAGTGTGCGCAGCAGTGTAGGTACGCAGTATGTTGGGATTAGACTATGTACGTATCCGTAACGTTACGTTGGAACTCCGTAAGCGCGGAATACTAACTAATTCTCGATCGTTATTTAGTATTTGCAGTGAGTGATTTAAACCTGCATAACGCATAACGAAGGTTTCTCCTTTCTCAGATTTTATAGTATTAACGACTATCGGTTATGTAAACGCCAATGTTGTGACCGTCTCGGCATTTGCGTTCGCTATGGCTGCTTACTATGTCAAGATTTCAGTGAATACCCGTGGATCTCTGCTAGTCCAGCCCGAGAATGCTCTTAGTTGCCCATAGTTATTGGAAGTTAGTGTGCGCAGCAGTGTAGGTACGCAGTATGTTGGGATTAGACTATGTACGTATCCGTAACGTTACGTTGGAACTCCGTAAGCGCGGAATACTAACTAATTCTCGATCGTTATTTAGTATTTGCAGTGAGTGATTTAAACCTGCATAACGCATAACGAAGGTTTCTCCTTTCTCAGATTTTATAGTATTAACGTCTATTGCTTACATGAACGCCAATGTGGTGACCGTCTCGGCATTTGCGTTCGCTATGGCTGCTTACTATGTCAAGATTTCAGTGAATACCCGTGGATCTCTGCTAGTCCAGCCCGAGAATGCTCTTAGTTGCCCATAGTTATTGGAAGTTAGTGTGCGCAGCAGTGTAGGTACGCAGTATGTTGGGATTAGACTATGTACGTATCCGTAACGTTACGTTGGAACTCCGTAAGCGCGGAATACTAACTAATTCTCGATCGTTATTTAGTATTTGCAGTGAGTGATTTAAACCTGCATAACGCATAACGAAGGTTTCTCCTTTCTCAGATTTTATAGTATTAACGACTATCGGTTATGTAAACGCCAATGTTGTGACCGTCTCGGCATTTGCGTTCGCTATGGCTGCTTACTATGTCAAGATTTCAGTGAATACCCGTGGATCTCTGCTAGTCCAGCCCGAGAATGCTCTTAGTTGCCCATAGTTATTGGAAGTTAGTGTGCGCAGCAGTGTAGGTACGCAGTATGTTGGGATTAGACTATGTAACGTATCCGTAACGTTACGTTGGAACTCCGTAAGCGCGGAATACTAACTAATTCTCGATCGTTATTTAGTATTTGCAGTGAGTGATTTAAACCTGCATAACGCATAACGAAGGTTTCTCCTTTCTCAGATTTTATAGTATTAACGACTATCGGTTATGTAACGCCAATGTTGTGACCGTCTCGGCATTTGCGTTCGCTATGGCTGCTTACTATGTCAAGATTTCAGTGAATACCCGTGGATCTCTGCTAGTCCAGCCCGAGAATGCTCTTAGTTGCCCATAGTTATTGGAAGTTAGTGTGCGCAGCAGTGTAGGTACGCAGTATGTTGGGATTAGACTATGTACGTATCCGTAACGTTACGTTGGAACTCCGTAAGCGCGGAATACTAACTAATTCTCGATCGTTATTTAGTATTTGCAGTGAGTGATTTAAACCTGCATAACGCATAACGAAGGTTTCTCCTTTCTCAGATTTTATAGTATTAACGACTATCGGTTATGTAAACGCCAATGTTGTGACCGTCTCGGCATTTGCGTTCGCTATGGCTGCTTACTATGTCAAGATTTCAGTGAATACCCGTGGATCTCTGCTAGTCCAGCCCGAGAATGCTCTTAGTTGCCCTATAGTTATTGGAAGTTAGTGTGCGCAGCAGTGTAGGTACGCAGTATGTTGGGATTAGACTATGTAACGTATCCGTAACGTTACGTTGGAACTCCGTAAGCGCGGAATACTAACTAATTCTCGATCGTTATTTAGTATTTGCAGTGAGTGATTTAAACCTGCATAACGCATAACGAAGGTTTCTCCTTTCTCAGATTTTATAGTATTAACGACTATCGGTTATGTAAACGCCAATGTTGTGACCGTCTCGGCATTTGCGTTCGCTATGGCTGCTTACTATGTCAAGATTTCAGTGAATACCCGTGGATCTCTGCTAGTCCAGCCCGAGAATGCTCTTAGTTGCCCTATAGTTATTGGAAGTTAGTGTGCGCAGCAGTGTAGGTACGCAGTATGTTGGGATTAGACTATGTAACGTATCCGTAACGTTACGTTGGAACTCCGTAAGCGCGGAATACTAACTAATTCTCGATCGTTATTTAGTATTTGCAGTGAGTGATTTAAACCTGCATAACGCATAACGAAGGTTTCTCCTTTCTCAGATTTAATAGTATTAACGACTATCGGTTATGTAAACGCCAATGTTGTGACCGTCTCGGCATTTGCGTTCGCTATGGCTGCTTACTATGTCAAGATTTCAGTGAATACCCGTGGATCTCTGCTAGTCCAGCCCGAGAATGCTCTTAGTTGCCCATAGTTATTGGAAGTTAGTGTGCGCAGCAGTGTAGGTACGCAGTATGTTGGGATTAGACTATGTACGTATCCGTAACGTTACGTTGGAACTCCGTAAGCGCGGAATACTAACTAATTCTCGATCGTTATTTTAGTGTACGTCCCGAAATTTAATATAGAATAAAAATAAAAATATAAAATTTCAAATTGTTAAAAAGAATTATAAATTAATAAAATCAAGAAAATAAAATATTAAAATGAATGATGAATAATAAAAAAGGTATTTTAAATGATCTTAATAAAATTTAAATAATTGAATAAAATTATGAATTAAAGAAATTAAAAGAAATAAAAATATTGAACTGAACAATCAAGAAAATTGCTTAAAATGGTTTTAATTATTAGTGTTTAAAAGAATTGAATAGAATTATGATTTAAAGAAATGAAACAAAGTAAAATATTAAAATGAACAATTAAGAAAAATTTATAAAATGATTTTACGTTATATAAAATATACTTTCAATTATTCTACTAATTACTTGAATTTATTATTTTATGAAAAAAAAAGAGACTTAGCCTTTGTTGCAGGGACGTGGCAGGTCCTGGGCGGCGGCGGTTTTAAGTCCGGCTAAAGGGCGGGTAAAAGTAAAAGATTTTCTCCGTCTTGTTCCTTGGAGAAAATCGGCAGCAGCTGTCACCACTCCTGGAGATCGGGCCAAGAGTCCCTTGTCTTCTTTGTAGATATGTGTTTAATAATTTTTAATAAAGGAAAAGTCAGGAAAAATTATTCTTTTTGGTATTCTTTTTCTTTTTTTTTTTAAGCCTTCTTTTAAAATAGCGATAATTAAGTTTTATTTTATAAAACGCAATAGTAATATAATTGAAAATCACAATAATTTATAAGTATCGCGAAAGGAAAAAATTACAAGTCCAAAATGAATTTAATTAAAAGAAACGCGGAGTCGATTTGAATAGTTTCTAGTCTCGGAGGGAACTGCCCGGCTCCTCTGCACTCTCACGACTGCTGCTCTTCTTGCCGGCTGATTTTTCCTTCATTCCATTGACTGCAGCTGATTGGAGGATTGATACGTAGCTGGTAGCCAATCCTAGACTTTTGCAGCTGAGACTACTTGTTGATTCGTCGTAGGCGTGTCTTTAGATAATTGTTCATCTTCTTACAAGTTCTTTCTTGAGATTGGAATTTTATCTTAATTATGTCTGTACATTGTTCGATGATTTAATTCGCTTACAATAAGTATTTCCTTTCGTTGATATCTTACTATTGTTACAAAGTTTTCAATTACAATCTCTTATAATTTATTTAAAGCTTTAATTATTGTTAACTGTATATTATTCCTCAATTGTTATAAAATAATTATTATTTAATTTCTTATTGTAAAATCACAATATTAAAAGCGTATATAATTCTATTTTCACAGTTTTTAAATGCTTTGATTTGTTACAATTTATAATAACGAATTTATTATTTAAATAAAATGTTGTAAATGTTAAAATGTTTTGTATAAAGCAAAATTTAGTTATAAATTACAATACAATACATATTAAAATCATATCAATTTTTAAAGTTACATTGCATTAAAGTTTTATTAATTTATACATAATGATTTTAAAATATACTGTTTTTCTTGCAAAAATATACTTATATAACTTTTAAAAGTCTTATAGTATTCTTTACAAATTTTAACAATATAATGATATATCCATTGTTATCAAAAATATTATTTATTATAATTTTGAAAAAGGTAAATGAAATGTTTAACTTAATAATTATTATTTAGTTTAATAATTATTAATTTACAATATAACTAATTGAATAATAATTATTTCAATGGACATTATTAATAATATATCACTAATTCATTACTATAAAGAGTTGATTTTCAAAGCACATAAGTACTACAGTTCTGATGCTATTTTTAGAACTATCCTCTCTAGTAAAGAGAATAAGTCCGCTGAAGCGCAATCTTACTATATAACTATATAACGCAAGTACATATTTTCTTACAATACTAAAAGCAAATGCATTCTTAACTATATGACCAATTTTCTATTAATTTTTCTATAAAATATATTTAATATTTATATATTAAATCATATCTTTTTTTATTGTTTTATTATAAAATAATTGAATTAAAGAAAATTGCATAATTAATTATAAAAAATATTAAATATTAAAATTCCGTTTTATTGTATATTAAATCCAATTATTTAATAAAATTTGAATTATTTTGTAGGCATATGAAAGCTAGCTGTAGGCATAGAAAAATTATTATGCATTAAAACATTCGTATTACGAGGTAAGTCCGTGACAGCTGATAATTCTACAGTGCTGGATAAATCTGTACGCGGCCTTACCGACGGTCCACTCGCGAGTGATAAATTATCGGTAGCTAAAGTACGATTTAAATTTTTATTTTTGGCAAAATCACTGGACGTCACACCCCCCGCGTTAGAATCAAAGCCGCGCGTAGTAAGGTTTTGATTAGAATTAGTATTAGGAAAGTGATTTTGCGTTCTTGCAGGAAGAGAGGGATAAACGTTGTTAGGTGGGTCAACATTATTTCTGGCTGGAATTTCAGGTAAAGGTAGGTTTACAGGTGCATTAATTTCCCTTCTGCGTAATGTTCCTTGTCCTAGATGTATTAGAATATTTGCTATTGTACTCCATAAAGCTCCTAATAATCTTACTCCAAATCCATAAATTCTATATAAAACATACCCGTGTATAATTGCATTTAAAACGTATTTTATTATTCCCACTATTATTCCAATCATTATGATACCTGCACTTATTGATCCAAAAGTTACGAATTTTGCCCATAATTTATTTACTGTTTTGTCTGTAAATTTTGTAAGCGTGTCTTCACTCATTAAATTTAATATATTTAATCTATCGGTCGATACATCCTCCCCGGTTAATCCTCGTGCGACTTGATCTAAAACCGCGGCTTTCGTAACGGGAAACATTAAAGCATTTCTATATTCTGTTAAATCTTCGTCTGTATAAATCCCGCTTTTAGCAAGTTCACCCGGATCCGAATATTTCCATGTTGGTTTATTTAAAGGTTGCAATATTTGCGGCGGCTCCGCTCGCGTTGGAATCATATCTATTGAATACCATTTATTGTCTACTTCGAACATTGTAGGTAAAAGACGATTGCACGTCCGTTTTGTGCCTCTATCCGTGATTATTCGTGATTTTGGCGTTAAAAAATAAGATGCGTTATTATAAGTAACTGGCAATTCTGCGTAACAAGAATCATTTGTACGTCTTAATTTTACTTCTACCGAATCACATTTAACTAAATGCGCGACTTCTCCTGCAAAAATAGCCAAATAACCGGGACTTTTCATGACTGTAAAGGCAAATTCATCTGGATTAAGAGAAGATTGCGAAAGTGAATTTTTTATTACTTGTTGTTCGAGATTACATCTTTGTGTAATTATATCGCGATAAAGAGTTTTAATTTCTGTTTTAAAATGATGGGCTAAATATAATATTTTTGTGTTAAAATATGCATCAATATGAATATCTTTCGAATTTAACTTTACATTATGCGTTGGAAATGAATTACCTAGGGAAGTTTCAAAGATAAAAATTTCGTTTTGTTCGGTTCTTTTTAAAGTGTGTCCGCATATATGTTCATTACCGGATTCAGTAAAGGCAAATTTTGTCCCTGTTTGATTATTAAAATACATCGCGGGTAAATCAGACGAATTACTGAATGTTTTCATTATATTTCCTTGAAATAAAATTATATAGTTATCGTAACCGCATGGTGATTTAATCGTTGTCGTATCCCAGTATATATACGAATCGTCTTGTTCGAGGCAATGTGCTTTGTAGTAGACACAAGCAGTACCGGAATTTAATAAAATCGAATTTTGATCTCTCTGAACTACAGCGAGTGAAGTGCTTATCGTTATTTCAAGTGAAAGTTCAACAATTAAATTTTTTTGATTTTCAAATGTTTCTCCATCGCAAGAAGATCCTCCATCTACATTTCCTTTTACTCTAATTGTTCGATAATTTGTCCGATTGAGTTCCAAATTATTTATTATTTGATCAAATATTTTAAATTGTCCGTATTTGTGTGCATCAAGGCAAGCTTCGCGAGAAACGTGCTGCGCGTATTTTTTATTCAAATTTGTTAGCGATACATGCGAACTGGCGCCGCAGTAATATGCACTACGAGTTACTAAAACACGACATAATTTTGTTAAAGTATTTTCAAATGAAGTTCTTTGTAACAGATTTACATAAACGGATTCAATTTCTGTGGTCATATAGTTAAAATCACATTTACCTACGTGGCGCAAAGATATTGTCGTAATATTTGGCGTAGTCTTGCTGTTGCAGTCATAGCCCGTTAAGGCAGCAGTCATGGTGATGCAGGCGTAGAGAAGAATGATAAAGGGCTGCTTATAGAAGGTCGTCGCCATTTTGTTGCAGTGTCGAGGGTTGTCTCCGATCCTCGGCTGAAAAAACATTTGATGCATCACTAGATGTGTCACTAGGATCACGCAAACGCGTAAGCATTAACTTATTAGGATGTACATTTCTAGTCTTATTTTTAAAACATATTTCTACGTTTCCATTCTCAGTTATACGTAAAACTCTAAATGGCCCAAGGAATTCATTTCCGAATGCTCCCTTTTTTGGTTCATTTATAAGTTTTACAAAATCTCCGACTTTGAAAGTTGTTTGATTTACTCTTTTATCATAATATTCTTTTGATCTTTTCTTAGCATTTTTTAAATTTGTTCGTGCTAAAGTTTGCAGTTTGCTAAGTCTTTTCTTTAAATCAACTAGATATGAAAAATATGTTTCGTCTTGTACATTTATATTAATATTATTTGACGGTACGCGAGCTATTTTCCCGAATACACATTCGTAGGGAGTTAATCGTGTGCCTTCATGTACGCTTGTATTATAACAAAACGCTGCGCTCCCTATCCAATTATCCCATTCTTTTTCGTTTTTGACGTAACATTTTATGTATTCTTTTAATACATGATGCATTCTTTCAATACTGCCGTTAGTCTGGGGACGATAGGCGGTAGTTACCTGATGATTAATTTTACAAAATTTTGAAATATTTTTTATTAAAGATGAGTTAAAATTTGAGCCTTGATCAGTTAATATTGTTCGCGGTGTTCCGTAAATATATATGCATTTATTTAAAAGGGCTGAAGCTATGCTAATTGAATCAGCGATTTTTAAAGGTGCTAAAATCACATATTTAGTTAGTAGGCATTGCATGGTTAGAATGTACGTATTATTCGCCTTTGTTACAGGTAAAGGACCTACAATATCGAGGGCAATTTTGTCAAACGCTTCACCAGGTGTATCTGTAAGTATCATAGGTTGATTTACCTTACGCCTTACTAATTTCTTTAATTGACACTCTTCACAGTGGGCGATGTACGTTTGGATGTCTTGTTTCATAGACGGCCAATAAAAATCTTGCCTAATACGCAGGTAAGTTTTAGTCACTCCTTTGTGTCCATTAATAGGCGATCCATGAATCGAGTGAATAATATCCAGTCGGTCTTCCTTGGGCGGAGTTGTCACTATATTCTTGCACAAAAGTATCTTGGTTTGTGGCACTCGAGCAGAAATATTTTCAAGTTTTTCCTTAATCACACTCCAGGGTATATCGTCAATACGTGGCGTAACTGAAAATCGGATGCTCCTAAGTTTTTTCTCCGTAAGAAAATTTCCAAATTCCTCAAAAGCTAAATTTAAATATTCTTCACTGGTTCTAACACTTTTACTAGTTTTGATGCTTAAGGCGACTAATAATTTTTTATTTGCAGTATATGTGGCGATGGTTCCTTCTGGTACTCGGTCGTGGTGCACCCAACGTCCTGCCTCCTCGAGAGCTACAGCTCCACTGTCGACTGGCTCGTTCTTTCGGGTTATGAAGTACGCTAGGTTATCTTTATGAATCAAAAAGGAATCTCTTATCTCAATGACGTTACTGTAGTTTCGATTTGTTATTGTATAGTCTATTGCAGGCGGATCAATGATATCAGAAGTCTCACTTTTCGAAGTCACGTCCGAACTGCTATCTTCACTCGGCGACGAAATATTATTTATTAAATTACTGTTATTATCAACTTCACTCTCATGTGTCAATACTTCCTGTCGGTTCTCGTCTGGCACCTCCTCTGGAAAATTATCTGGTGACTTGATCACGTTTTGTTTAAGATGGCCTGGGGTATATATTTCATCGGAGCTTGTTGAAGAATGAGTGATTGCAAAAATACCGTCTGCGGGTTCTATCATGGGGGGATTTCGCGATAAAGCATCGGCGACAAAATTCAATTTTCCTTCCTTGTACACGATATCATAGTCAAACTCGCTCAATTTGAAATAAAATCTTTTTAATCGAGTAGTAGGGTCTTTGAGGTTATGTAACCATTTTAAAGGCTTATGATCCGTAACAAAAGTGAACTTTCTGCCATACAATGCATGTCTAAATTGCATTGCAGAGTCTACCAAAGCTAACAATTCCTTTTCTATAGTAGAATAATTTATTTCAGCATTTTTCAAAATTCTTGAGTAGTAAGCTATCGGCATATCGTTCCCGTCATATAATTGGCTCAGCACACTGCCTATTGCAAATTTACTGGCATCGCATGTTAGATAAAAATGTTTATTATAATCCGGATATTTTAATAAAGGTTCGTTCGATAAACGTTGTTTTAAATAATTAAATGCATTTTCACACGATTCAGTCCATAAAAATTTAACATTTTTCTTTAATAATTGCGTCAAAGGTTTTGCTTCTTTCGCAAAATTTGGAATAAATTTTCGATAATAACCTACTGCTCCCAAAAATTGTTTAACATTTTTTGAAGTTTTAGGCTGTGGAAAATTTTCAATAGCATTCACTTTGCCTTTATGTGGCCGTACACCATTTTCGCTTATTTCGTGTCCTAAATAAATAATTCTAGATTTATAAAATTCACATTTATCGGGTTGTAAACGCAAGCCTGCTTCTCTAAGCTTTTCAATAACTAATGCGAGTTTACGATCATGTTCTTCTAAAGTTTGAGCAAAAATTATTAAATCGTCAATAAAAATAAAAATAATTTTATTTTGCATACCTGCAAAAATTTCATTCATTCCCCTCTGGAAAGTAGCTGGACTATTACGAAGACCGAAAGGCATACGTTTAAATTGGTAGTGGCCGTATGATGTCGAAAAGGCTGTTTTTGCTTTGTCCTTTTCCCGCATAGGAATTTGATGAAAGCCCGACGCGAGATCAAGTACTGAATAATATTTATTTCCTCCTAGTCGATCAATTATTTCCGAAATATTAGGAATCGGATAAGCATCTGGTTCGGTAATTTCATTTAAAGCGCGAAAATCTATTACAAGTCTTTTCTTTCTTTTTCCGTTTTCGTCATATGTTTTTTTTGGCACCATCCAGATGGGACTGTTAAAAGGAGAAATCGATGGTTCGATAATTCCTTTCTTTAATAAATTATCAACTTCTGCTTCCATTTCTTCTTGCATAATTACAGGTGGTCTATGCGGCTTAACGTTAACAATAGTATCTTTTATCAATTCTATTTTATGCTCGGTAAAAGGAGTTGCAGGTAAATCTTCGTGCGGCAATTGAAATATATCGGCAGAGTTTTCACATATTTTGCTCAATCTTAAAAATTTTTCTCCTTCGTATTCGTGTAATTTAATCAATTTTTCGACAGCTCTTATTCTTTCTATTCCTTTCAAAGTGGGAGATTTTTCACTCGAAGCATCATAATCTTTATCCTGTAGAGCGGATAAATAATCATTATTGTCATTTGCAAAATTGTCAAAATCGTAATCATTAATAAAATTTATAGTATATTCATCGACCTCATCCGTAGGTAAATCAAGCACGGTGCTTAAATTATTAGTCTCACTATTATTATTAATTGTATCATTTTCATCAAAATTATTAGTCTTACTTTTTTTTAAACACTCTAAAATATCACGATTCATTTCTTGAAAGATGTCCGCAATTATTGTTTCGCTTAATTCAACAAAATCATCGCCGTCGGTTACGGCATAAAGTATTTTATCGCGAAATTTATTACTTTCATTTAAAGAATATTCGGTTTCGGTATCTGAATTTTTCCTTTCTGTAGATGCAATATCATCATATTTCTTTTTACGAATTTTGTCAATTATCTCGTCATTTCGCGTCGAAGAAAAATTTTGCGTTAAAAATAAATCATCGTTAGAATCGGCGGACGACTCAATAAGATAACCGTTTGAATCTAAATCGAGATTACATCCGCATATATTTATTGCTTCAATTTTTTGATCACGTTGTAACTCGTATTCTTTATACGGCGGCTCTTTAAAATTCTCGATTTTATTTTTATTAGTCTCAAAATTCTCGTTTTCACAATTTCTAGATTTTTTACAAAAATTAATTTTAGTCTTTACTTGACTAGGCACAATGACATCGTTATTTTCTAGATTTTTACAACAAACAGGAGCATTATTAACCACTTTAACAGGCATTGAAAAATCCTGTGTAGGGTTCGATAAAAAATCAAAAGAGTCAGTACCGGCTTTAACAGTTAAAGACGCATTACAAGCGGGCTGTGTAGCGGTAGGCTCAAAATAAGAAGTGCAATCAGCTTTAACAGGCGAACAATTTTCCTGTGTAGTGACGCATTCTATAAAATCTATACTCTCAATAGTTTCTTGGGAAATTAACTTTGGCTCCGTTTTATTATTAATCATCTCTGGCATTGCCATATTCAATAGACTAGTTATACTTTTCTTACGAGTCTTCTCGAGACATAACACTACGTCATCAAAACATTTAGGCGGCGGTGCATGTATGTCCGCGTGACACACATAAGTATTCACCTCTTGAGAGCAAAGCGCATTGACCTTTTCTCGACGAGAATTTTCAGTATCGAATTTAATTTCGTTATTAAAAAAGCTAAGAGATTTTTTCTCGAAATCCAATTTCATTCCGCCCGCGCTTAAAAATGCGGATCCAATAATGCCCGATACACTTATTGGAAAGTCGTCATTAACAATGGAAAATTTTACTTGACAATTATCAAATTGTTTTAAAATAATATTCGCGATTCCGAGGGTCAAAATTGCATTTTCACCGATACCTCTGAGCAGAGCTCTTTTTTCGCTATCTATAATTTGCGGATTTTTTAACGAAGAAATTTTTAATAGATTAGGCACGGCTCCGCTATCTATCATAATTTCGGCATGGCCTAGAGTAAAATCAGAGCTTTCTAGCTGTATTAGCGGGATATCTCCGAGACGCGCGGGTGAGAGGGAAGGTATGAGGAAGACTGGTCTCTCGTCAAATGATTTATTTCGCGGACCTCCGGCTGATTTTTCCTCGGGATAAGGCCCGCGTTTTCCCGAGAATTCGCGTTTCCCGATTCACGTTCATATCTTTGTTTTTGAAAACATGAAGTTATATCGTGTCCACTTCTATTACAATAAGTACAAAATCTTCCTCCGCGCGGGTTCTCTCTATTATTATTTCCGCCCGGATTATTATTATTTGCACGCGCTTCTTGTCCCCGCGGAAAATTTGCAAATCTATTATTATTATAATTATTATCACGTCTTTCTTCATTTCGGAAATTATTATTGCGATTTTCATTTACACGATTATTATTTTGGCTTCGAAAATTATTATCATACCTATTATTATTATTATATTGAATAAAACGATTAAAATTTGTTTGATCTACTCGATGACGTGATCTATCGATTTCCACTCTTTTTTCAACTCGAATAGCTTCTGCATACAGTTGAGATAAATTTCGGCAATTTGTTGAATTTATTAATAAGCGCATATCTGGTGGAAGAGCATAAAGAAACTCTTGCATACAATCTCTTTCTAAATTAATACTTTCATTTTCTGATAAAAAATCTTTTCCCAACTCGATGCACATACAATCAATAATCGCGGCGTAAATTTCGGCGAATCGATCGATAAAATTTAACATAGGTTCGTTAGATTTTTTTATTTGTTGAGAGAGTTGACCCCTATAATAATTTGATGATTGATGTACAGCAAAAATTAATTTTAAATTTTGAATTAAATCATTTACAGAATAAATTGGAATATCTTCGATTAATGTGCTTGCACTTTCAGATATTCTAAATTTTAAAAGGCTCACTAATTCTCGTTCAGCTGCTCCCGGAAATTGGTCTTTGATTTTTCGAATAGCTTTTAAAAATTTAAATAAATTTTTTCCGTCAAAGGTTGGTATAGATTTAATCGTTTCTTTTATAATTGTATTTGAAGGGAAAAATCTATTATTATTATAGGGAGACGTTTCATTATCAATTGTATTAAAATTATTATTATCATTGTGAAAAAATCGCACATTTTGGTTTTGCTTTATCGCCGGTCGATTTATTTGCGTATCACCTGTATTAACAATTATTTGCGGCATTTTAGTTTCATTTTCTTTTAAATTTTCCGTTTTGCTCGGAATATCGTCTTTATTTTGAGATAACGGACTATTATTTTCTCTTACAGTCGAGTTTACAAAACTACGCGTGTGTAATTCATACGTTTTATTTTCTCCGTCTTGTGCAATTGCATTTTCTAAGGTAGAAATTTTTTCAAGTAGTCTTTGTTCATTCACTACGCGTTCACGTATAATCTCATCCCGTTCGGCTAATTGATCTAGTAAAATTTTCTCGTTCTCTGCGTTTTCGTTTGACAAAACATGAGCCGATCTCAATTGTTGCTCGCGTTCTTGTAAATTACGCAATTTAGTTTCAATCTCCGTTTCACGTAAGGCCGTTCTTTTTTCTCGATTTATTAATTCTTGAATACGATATTCTATTTCTTCCGGGGATAAATTTGCATATGCCATGATTAAATAATTTCAATATATATTATTTATTATTTAAATTTAAACACTACACGTGGACGATTTGACTCCGGTTTGAGAGCAATATATTGCGGATTTTATTTTTATTTCTTTATTGTAATATCTGATTTACCGATACTACGCAACTGTCTCTTTCTAATAGTAATAAATTTTCGAAGTCTGTATGCTTGTTTCGGAAAACGTGCAATTCTTTCCGGACTGCCTTCAATTACTGCTTCAATAAAATTTTTTGACAATAAAATAACACGTAAATCTTGACTTTCTTTGCCCATTTCTACATAATAAAATTGTTCGAAATCCCACCGCGACTCACCATTTGTTACGTCCCGAAATTTAATATAGAATAAAAATAAAAATATAAAATTTCAAATTGTTAAAAAGAATTATAAATTAATAAAATCAAGAAAATAAAATATTAAAATGAATGATGAATAATAAAAAAGGTATTTTAAATGATCTTAATAAAATTTAAATAATTGAATAAAATTATGAATTAAAGAAATTAAAAGAAATAAAAATATTGAACTGAACAATCAAGAAAATTGCTTAAAATGGTTTTAATTATTAGTGTTTAAAAGAATTGAATAGAATTATGATTTAAAGAAATGAAACAAAGTAAAATATTAAAATGAACAATTAAGAAAAATTTATAAAATGATTTTACGTTATATAAAATATACTTTCAATTATTCTACTAATTACTTGAATTTATTATTTTATGAAAAAAAAAGAGACTTAGCCTTTGTTGCAGGGACGTGGCAGGTCCTGGGCGGCGGCGGTTTTAAGTCCGGCTAAAGGGCGGGTAAAAGTAAAAGATTTTCTCCGTCTTGTTCCTTGGAGAAAATCGGCAGCAGCTGTCACCACTCCTGGAGATCGGGCCAAGAGTCCCTTGTCTTCTTTGTAGATATGTGTTTAATAATTTTTAATAAAGGAAAAGTCAGGAAAAATTATTCTTTTTGGTATTCTTTTTCTTTTTTTTTTAAGCCTTCTTTTAAAATAGCGATAATTAAGTTTTATTTTATAAAACGCAATAGTAATATAATTGAAAATCACAATAATTTATAAGTATCGCGAAAGGAAAAAATTACAAGTCCAAAATGAATTTAATTAAAAGAAACGCGGAGTCGATTTGAATAGTTTCTAGTCTCGGAGGGAACTGCCCGGCTCCTCTGCACTCTCACGACTGCTGCTCTTCTTGCCGGCTGATTTTTCCTTCATTCCATTGACTGCAGCTGATTGGAGGATTGATACGTAGCTGGTAGCCAATCCTAGACTTTTGCAGCTGAGACTACTTGTTGATTCGTCGTAGGCGTGTCTTTAGATAATTGTTCATCTTCTTACAAGTTCTTTCTTGAGATTGGAATTTTATCTTAATTATGTCTGTACATTGTTCGATGATTTAATTCGCTTACAATAAGTATTTCCTTTCGTTGATATCTTACTATTGTTACAAAGTTTTCAATTACAATCTCTTATAATTTATTTAAAGCTTTAATTATTGTTAACTGTATATTATTCCTCAATTGTTATAAAATAATTATTATTTAATTTCTTATTGTAAAATCACAATATTAAAAGCGTATATAATTCTATTTTCACAGTTTTTAAATGCTTTGATTTGTTACAATTTATAATAACGAATTTATTATTTAAATAAAATGTTGTAAATGTTAAAATGTTTTGTATAAAGCAAAATTTAGTTATAAATTACAATACAATACATATTAAAATCATATCAATTTTTAAAGTTACATTGCATTAAAGTTTTATTAATTTATACATAATGATTTTAAAATATACTGTTTTTCTTGCAAAAATATACTTATATAACTTTTAAAAGTCTTATAGTATTCTTTACAAATTTTAACAATATAATGATATATCCATTGTTATCAAAAATATTATTTATTATAATTTTGAAAAAGGTAAATGAAATGTTTAACTTAATAATTATTATTTAGTTTAATAATTATTAATTTACAATATAACTAATTGAATAATAATTATTTCAATGGACATTATTAATAATATATCACTAATTCATTACTATAAAGAGTTGATTTTCAAAGCACATAAGTACTACAGTTCTGATGCTATTTTTAGAACTATCCTCTCTAGTAAAGAGAATAAGTCCGCTGAAGCGCAATCTTACTATATAACTATATAACGCAAGTACATATTTTCTTACAATACTAAAAGCAAATGCATTCTTAACTATATGACCAATTTTCTATTAATTTTTCTATAAAATATATTTAATATTTATATATTAAATCATATCTTTTTTTATTGTTTTATTATAAAATAATTGAATTAAAGAAAATTGCATAATTAATTATAAAAAATATTAAATATTAAAATTCCGTTTTATTGTATATTAAATCCAATTATTTAATAAAATTTGAATTATTTTGTAGGCATATGAAAGCTAGCTGTAGGCATAGAAAAATTATTATGCATTAAAACATTCGTATTACGAGGTAAGTCCGTGACAGCTGATAATTCTACAGTGCTGGATAAATCTGTACGCGGCCTTACCGACGGTCCACTCGCGAGTGATAAATTATCGGTAGCTAAAGTACGATTTAAATTTTTATTTTTGGCAAAATCACTGGACGTCACACAGGATTGGTTACAAGTGCTTCTATCATGCTTTCAACACCTGACTATTATTAGCAAGTATTAAAGGTACACATGGTTCAAGACCTTCTTAAATATCTCAGAAAACATATGGTATCCATTGAAATACAATCAATTATCTTGTTCAACGAAGGTCTTGCATACTGTAGCAGCAAAGGGGATCTCCGAATGCGACCGCGTTGTAAGTTCGATTAAAAGATGGAAGTTTGCCGTACTAGAGTACCTAGAAGACTATACATTGTTGTAATATACTTAAAATAAGACAATAACCCTGTCAAATGTTAGCTTGCTCGATTCATTTGTTGATTATTTGGAAAACTGTAGCATTCCCATAAACGCAGTCACTTATGAATGTAGTCTCCACTTTGCTGTGGAATTATGAGGCCCTGGCAATGCATTACGTATACAGGTTGCCCGTAGTCCGCCAGAAGCTGCCGAGCGAAAGATTTAGGGTGCATTTGGGTTACAAATCTGGCTATCTGCTTCCCAACACCGACTATTATTAGCAAGTATTTAAAGGTACACATGGTTCAAGACCTTCTTAAATATCTCAGAAAACATATGGTATCCATTGAAATACAAACAATTTCTTGTTCAACGAAGGTCTTGCATACTGCAGCTGCAAAAGGGATCTCCAAATGCGACCGCGTTGACCGCCGTACCTTCGTGTAGAGTTTGTAAGTTCGATTAAAAGATGGAAGTTTGCCTTACTAAAGTGTCTAGAAGACTATACACTGTTGGAATATTACCTAAAATAAGACAATAACCCTGCCAACTGTTAGCCAATTTTTACGTAGTCTCCACACCGCGGTGGAATTATGAGGCCCTGGCACTGCATTACGTATACAGGTTGCCCGTAGTCCGCCTGAAGCTGCCGAGCGAAAGATTTAGGGTGCATTTGGGTTACAAATCTGGCTATCTGCTTCCCAACACCGACTATTATTAGCAAGTATTTAAAGGTACACATGGTTCAAGACCTTCTTAAATATCTCAGAAAACATATGGTATCCATTGAAATACAATCAATTATCTTGTTCAACGAAGGTCTTGCATACTGTAGCAGCAAAGGGGATCTCCGAATGCGACCGCGTTTGTAAGTTCGATTAAAAGATGGAAGTTTGCCGTACTAGAGTACCTAGAAGACTATACATTGTTGTAATATACTTAAAATAAGACAATAACCCTGTCAAATGTTAGCTTGCTCGATTCATTTGTTGATTATTTGGAAAACTGTAGCATTCCCATAAACGCAGTCACTTATGAATGTAGTCTCCACTTTGCGGTGGAATTATGAGGCCCTGGCAATGCATTACGTATACAGGTTGCCCGTAGTCCGCCAGAAGCTGCCGAGCGAAGATTTAGGGTGCATTTGGGTTACAAATCTGGCTATCTGCTTCCCAACACCGACTATTATTAGCAAGTATTTAAAGGTACACATGGTTCAAGACCTTCTTAAATATCTCAGAAAACATATGGTATCCATTGAAATACAAACAATTTCTTGTTCAACGAAGGTCTTGCATACTGTAGCAGCAAAGGGGATCTCCGAATGCGACCGCGTTTGTAAGTTCGATTAAAAGATGGAAGTTTGCCGTACTAGAGTACCTAGAAGACTATACATTGTTGTAATATACTTAAAATAAGACAATAACCCTGTCAAATGTTAGCTTGCTCGATTCATTTGTTGATTATTTGGAAAACTGTAGCATTCCCATAAACGCAGTCACTTATGAATGTAGTCTCCACTTTGCGGTGGAATTATGAGGCCCTGGCAATGCATTACGTATACAGGTTGCCCGTAGTCCGCCAGAAGCTGCCGAGCGAAAGATTTAGGGTGCATTTGGGTTACAAATCTGGCTATCTGCTTCCCAACACCGACTATTATTAGCAAGTATTTAAAGGTACACATGGTTCAAGACCTTCTTAAATATCTCAGAAAACATATGGTATCCATTGAAATACAAACAATTTCTTGTTCAACGAAGGTCTTGCATACTGCAGCTGCAAAAGGGATCTCCAAATGCGACCGCGTTGACCGCCGTACCTTCGTGTAGAGTTTGTAAGTTCGATTAAAAGATCGAAGTTTGCCTTACTAAAGTGTCTAGAAGACTATACACTGTTGGAATATTACCTAAAATAAGACAATAACCCTGCCAACTGTTAGCCAATTTTTACGTAGTCTCCACGTTGCGGTGGAATTATGAGGCCCTGGCACTGCATTACGTATACAGGTTGCCCGTAGTCCGCCTGAAGCTGCCGAGCGAAAGATTTAGGGTGCATTTGGGTTACAAATCTGGCTATCTGCTTCCCAACACCGACTATTATTAGCAAGTATTTAAAGGTACACATGGTTCAAGACCTTCTTAAATATCTCAGAAAACATATGGTATCCATTGAAATACAATCAATTATCTTGTTCAACGAAGGTCTTGCATACTGTAGCAGCAAAGGGGATCTCCGAATGCGACCCGCGTTTGTAAGTTCGATTAAAAGATGGAAGTTTGCCGTACTAGAGTACCTAGAAGACTATACATTGTTGTAATATACTTAAAATAAGACAATAACCCTGTCAAATGTTAGCTTGCTCGATTCATTTGTTGATTATTTGGAAAACTGTAGCATTCCCATAAACGCAGTCACTTATGAATGTAGTCTCCACTTTGCGGTGGAATTATGAGGCCCTGGCAATGCATTACGTATACAGGTTGCCCGTAGTCCGCCAGAAGCTGCCGAGCGAAAGATTTAGGGTGCATTTGGGTTACAAATCTGGCTATCTGCTTCCCAACACCGACTATTATTAGCAAGTATTTAAAGGTACACATGGTTCAAGACCTTCTTAAATATCTCAGAAAACATATGGTATCCATTGAAATACAAACAATTTCTTGTTCAACGAAGGTCTTGCATACTGCAGCTGCAAAAGGGATCTCCAAATGCGACCGCGTTGACCGCCGTACCTTCGTGTAGAGTTTGTAAGTTCGATTAAAAGATCGAAGTTTGCCTTACTAAAGTGTCTAGAAGACTATACACTGTTGGAATATTACCTAAAATAAGACAATAACCCTGCCAACTGTTAGCCAATTTTTACGTCGTCTCCACGTTGCGGTGGAATTATGAGGCCCTGGCACTGCATTACGTATACAGGTTGCCCGTAGTCCGCCTGAAGCTGCCGAGCGAAAGATTTAGGGTGCATTTGGGTTACAAATCTGGCTATCTGCTTCCCAACACCGACTATTATTAGCAAGTATTTAAAGGTACACATGGTTCAAGACCTTCTTAAATATCTCAGAAAACATATGGTATCCATTGAAATACAATCAATTATCTTGTTCAACGAAGGTCTTGCATACTGTAGCAGCAAAGGGGATCTCCGAATGCGACCGCGTTTGTAAGTTCGATTAAAAGATGGAAGTTTGCCGTACTAGAGTACCTAGAAGACTATACATTGTTGTAATATACTTAAAATAAGACAATAACCCTGCCAACTGTTAGCCAATTTTTACGTCGTCTCCACGTTGCGGTGGAATTATGAGGCCCTGGCACTGCATTACGTATACAGGTTGCCCGTAGTCCGCCTGAAGCTGCCGAGCGAAAGATGTAGGGTGCATTTGGGTTACAAATCTGGCTATCTGCTTCCCAACACCGACTATTATTAGCAAGTATTTAAAGGTACACATGGTTCAAGACCTTCTTAAATATCTCAGAAAACATATGGTATCCATTGAAATACAATCAATTATCTTGTTCAACGAAGGTCTTGCATACTGTAGCAGCAAAGGGGATCTCCGAATGCGACCGCGTTTGTAAGTTCGATTAAAAGATGGAAGTTTGCCGTACTAGAGTACCTAGAAGACTATACATTGTTGTAATATACTTAAAATAAGACAATAACCCTGTCAACTGTTAGCCAATTTTTACGTCGTCTCCACTTTGCGGTGGAATTATGAGGCCCTGCACTGCATTACGTATACAGGTTGCCCGTAGTCCGCCTGAAGCTGCCGAGCGAAAGATTTAGGGTGCATTTGGGTTACAAATCTGGCTATCTGCTTCCCAACACCGACTATTATTAGCAAGTATTTAAAGGTACACATGGTTCAAGACCTTCTTAAATATCTCAGAAAACATATGGTATCCATTGAAATACAATCAATTATCTTGTTCAACGAAGGTCTTGCATACTGTAGCAGCAAAGGGGATCTCCGAATGCGACCGCGTTTGTAAGTTCGATTAAAAGATGGAAGTTTGCCGTACTAGAGTACCTAGAAGACTATACATTGTTGTAATATACTTAAAATAAGACAATAACCCTGTCAAATGTTAGCTTGCTCGATTCATTTGTTGATTATTTGGAAAACTGTAGCATTCCCATAAACGCAGTCACTTATGAATGTAGTCTCCACTTTGCGGTGGAATTATGAGGCCCTGGCAATGCATTACGTATACAGGTTGCCCGTAGTCCGCCAGAAGCTGCCGAGCGAAGATTTAGGGTGCATTTGGGTTACAAATCTGGCTATCTGCTTCCCAACACCGACTATTATTAGCAAGTATTTAAAGGTACACATGGTTCAAGACCTTCTTAAATATCTCAGAAAACATATGGTATCCATTGAAATACAAACAATTTCTTGTTCAACGAAGGTCTTGCATACTGCAGCTGCAAAGGGATCTCCGAATGCGACCGCGTCTTTGTAAGTTCGATTAAAAGATGGAAGTTTGCCTTACTAAAGTGTCTAGAAGACTATACACTGTTGGAATATTACCTAAAATAAGACAATAACCCTGCCAACTGTTAGCCAATTTTTACGTCGTCTCCACTTTGCGGTGGAATTATGAGGCCCTGGCACTGCATTACGTATACAGGTTGCCCGTAGTCCGCCTGAAGCTGCCGAGCGAAAGATTTAGGGTGCATTTGGGTTACAAATCTGGCTATCTGCTTCCCAACACCGACTATTATTAGCAAGTATTTAAAGGTACACATGGTTCAAGACCTTCTTAAATATCTCAGAAAACATATGGTATCCATTGAAATACAATCAATTATCTTGTTCAACGAAGGTCTTGCATACTGTAGCAGCAAAGGGGATCTCCGAATGCGACCGCGTTTGTAAGTTCGATTAAAAGATGGAAGTTTGCCGTACTAGAGTACCTAGAAGACTATACATTGTTGTAATATACTTAAAATAAGACAATAACCCTGTCAAATGTTAGCTTGCTCGATTCATTTGTTGATTATTTGGAAAACTGTAGCATTCCCATAAACGCAGTCACTTATGAATGTAGTCTCCACTTTGCGGTGGAATTATGAGGCCCTGGCAATGCATTACGTATACAGGTTGCCCGTAGTCCGCCAGAAGCTGCCGAGCGAAGATTTAGGGTGCATTTGGGTTACAAATCTGGCTATCTGCTTCCCAACACCGACTATTATTAGCAAGTATTTAAAGGTACACATGGTTCAAGACCTTCTTAAATATCTCAGAAAACATATGGTATCCATTGAAATACAAACAATTTCTTGTTCAACGAAGGTCTTGCATACTGCAGCTGCAAAAGGGATCTCCAAATGCGACCGCGTTGACCGCCGTACCTTCGTGTAGAGTTTGTAAGTTCGATTAAAAGATCGAAGTTTGCCTTACTAAAGTGTCTAGAAGACTATACACTGTTGGAATATTACCTAAAATAAGACAATAACCCTGCCAACTGTTAGCCAATTTTTACGTCGTCTCCACGTTGCGGTGGAATTATGAGGCCCTGGCACTGCATTACGTATACAGGTTGCCCGTAGTCCGCCTGAAGCTGCCGAGCGAAAGATGTAGGGTGCATTTGGGTTACAAATCTGGCTATCTGCTTCCCAACACCGACTATTATTAGCAAGTATTTAAAGGTACACATGGTTCAAGACCTTCTTAAATATCTCAGAAAACATATGGTATTCATTGAAATACAACAATTATCTTGTTCAAGGAGGTCTTGCATACTGTAGCAGCAAAAGGGATCTCCAAATGCGACCGCGTTGACCGCCGTACCTTCGTGTAGAGTTTGTAAGTTGATTAAAAGATGGAAGTTTGCCTTACTAAGTAGTCTAGAAGACTATACACTGTTGTAATATACCTAAAATAAGACAATAACCCTGTCAACTGTTAGCCAATTTTTACGTAGTCTCCACGTTGCGGTGGAATTATGAGGCCCTGGCACTGCATTACGTATACAGGTTGCCCGTAGTCCGCCTGAAGCTGCCGAGCGAAAGATTTAGGGTGCATTTGGGTTACAAATCTGGCTATCTGCTTCCCAACACCGACTATTATTAGCAAGTATTTAAAGGTACACATGGTTCAAGACCTTCTTAAATATCTCAGAAAACATATGGTATCCATTGAAATACAATCAATTATCTTGTTCAACGAAGGTCTTGCATACTGTAGCAGCAAAGGGGATCTCCGAATGCGACCGCGTTTGTAAGTTGTGACGTCCAGTGATTTTGCCAAAAATAAAAATTTAAATCGTACTTTAGCTACCGATAATTTATCACTCGCGAGTGGACCGTCGGTAAGGCCGCGTACAGATTTATCCAGCACTGTAGAATTATCAGCTGTCACGGACTTTACCTCGTAATACGAATGTTTTAATGCATAATAATTTTTCTATGCCTACAGCTAGCTTTCATATGCCTACAAAATAATTCAAATTTTATTAAATAATTGGATTTAATATACAATAAAACGGAATTTTAATATTTAATATTTTTTATAATTAATTATGCAATTTTCTTTAATTCAATATTTTATAATAAAACAAAAAAAAAGATTGATTTAATATATAAATATTAAATATATTTTATAGAAAAATTAATAGAAAATTGGTCATATAGTTAAGAATGCATTTGCTTTTAGTATTGTAAGAAAATATGTACTTGCGTTATATAGTTATATAGTAAGATTGCGCTTCAGCGGACTTATTCTCTTTACTAGAGAGGATAGTTCTAAAAATAGCATCAGAACTGTAGTACTTATGTGCTTTGAAAATCAACTCTTTATAGTAATGAATTAGTGATATATTATTAATAATGTCCATTGAAATAATTATTATTCAATTAGTTATATTGTAAATTAATAATTATTAAACTAAATAATAATTATTAAGTTAAACATTTCATTTACCTTTTTCAAAATTATAATAAATAATATTTTTGATAACAATGGATATATCATTATATTGTTAAAATTTGTAAAGAATACTATAAGACTTTTAAAAGTTATATAAGTATATTTTTGCAAGAAAAACAGTATATTTTAAAATCATTATGTATAAATTAATAAAACTTTAATGCAATGTAACTTTAAAAATGCATGACT
>JACCID010000604.1:0-26315 GCA_018906775.1 Sycophila sp. Sp_5
CGCCATCAGCTGTCGTCTAGGAGGACGACAGCCACGCGAACGCGAGGAGCGCGTTCGTGAACAGCACGCGAGGTACAAGAAGTTGAGAGTACAGGCGGTACTCTCACCGTTGTATACGGGCCGCGGCGACGTGTATTCGCCGTAGGGTGCTCGCGCGCACCCGAGGTAAGGACCTCCGGGGCACTCGTGCGTTGCCCCATTGCACCCATCTCGCGGAGGACAGGTCTCCTCGCGAGGTGAAATCAGAGCAAACAACCCCCGTACAACTGGCGTTACAACTACCCCTTCAAACTTGTGCAGCGGAGGACAGGACCACGACGCGACGAATTTTAAATTTTTCGTGAACGCAAAATTTTGAATTTGCAGATCGGGTTACCCGGGTTACCAGCGACCGGGTCGGTAATCCAGAAGCAGAAGCTTCGCGAATCGGCCGCTAGGTGGCGGCGGGCTTTTTTCACAAGGAGTGAAAAAGCAGCGAAATTCAAATTTGAATTAGATTTTAGAGTTCGCGTGCGTCCGTAAAGAGGGATTAAAAATAGAATTTTCTTTTAGAAACCGAAGGGGGAAAATCAGGGGATTTTTCCAGTAGTAAATTTAGGTGGAGAGAGAAAATCTCGCGTGGCGGCGATCGTTTCCTTCAGGCGGAAGAGAAACGTGCGAAAAGGCGATTTCTTGAGTTTTTGCATGCGGTTTGCAGCGGAAAAACAAATTTTTCGATTTTTTTTTTATTCGTGTTCGGAGAATTTATTCGATCAGACAGTCGCAGCCGTAACCTGCTCCTGTTCAGAGACTTTACGATATTGGAACTCACGGAGAGTTCCAAATTCTGATTAAATAAGCGAACGGTCGCAGCCATGCCCTGCTTCCATTCAAAAGCTTTTAATCACTGAACACGCGGGGTGTTCAGAAATCATTCAACAGCATGCAGTCGCAGCCGTGACACTGCTTCTGTATCGGGCAGCTGTTGAGTGGAAAACTCGGAATCTCAACAAACCAAAAGCAAAAACAAAACAAGAATTCGCGCTTTCGACAGGGAACCTCTCGTGTTGGCTAGCTAGCGAACACATGTAATTTACAACCGATTGTAACTTACTAACACCAGAAACACGTCTGGGAGAAAATTCTAGTGAGAATTTTTTTTCCATCCAAATTGAACTCGAAAATCGAAAGTTTTCGAGGAAAATTCGTTTTCTCGCTGAATTTGTCAGCGAGAATTTCGAGTAGAGTCGCGTTAAATAAATAGAGTTTTTTTTTACGCATTTCAATCGCGACTGCGCTACAAACTGTAGGCAGTCGTAAAGAAATTCTCTACAATAGTTTAACTTGTATGTCTTTTTTTTAAAATTGTTCCGTTATATTTTTCCTAAAAGTAAAGAATTTAGTAAGATTAGACAAATTCTACTTAAGTATAGTGTTTAAGTGAGTATATTCTCAGCTTGTTTTGAGTAAATCTCACACTACACCTATTTTTTAGGATTTTCGTTTAGCACGTGTTTTTGTTCCTTATGCCCCCAACCGAACGGTCCGTCCCATAAATTTTTTCCGTGTTTTGGATAGAGGGCAGGCCTGTACTCAATCAGGCGAAGATGGAATATAAGGCGGAACCAACGGAAAGGGACGTCCAGCAGTGGCTGTCGGCGATCCGGTCGAGGAACTGAGGAGACAATCAGCAACTTGGACTAAGAACAGACGAGCGCGACTGCTTTGTGCAGCGTCACCGTCTGTATATATTGGCTGCAGGGCAATTACAACCGCCGCCGATTTTCTGGCGTGTAACTCCTCAAGAAGGAGGAGTTACGCACAGTCCGGGAATCGTTGAGGAAGTCCTTCATCGAAGAGATGTGCATGGACAGGACATCCACCACCATTCAGGACGAGAATTATGAGAAGGGCCCGACCACACCCTCTCTCAATTTATCAGAAACAGCATCGTTTGCCATTCTGAAGGCGACAAAGGACTTGGCAACGTAGAGCCAAGTCACACACCGCCCATCAAGGTCAGAAAATGAAAAGGACCGAGATAGCGAGACCGATGACGACAGCCAGTCGTCACAAGGTCAAACGTCGAGGGTGGATCTCTGTTACGAGAGATCCAACAAGCCCGATCGAGCAATCGAACGAAAATATGACAGCTTGCTTAACACATTTCAAACAGGCGAGGGCATTGACGGCTCTTACGCTGAGAGACCAGCAACGGCCGCCGATGTCAAGTACACGAATCGACGGCCGACAAATCGAGACGCGAACGGAGCAGACAAATCCGTCGCAATCGACACCGCGCGTTGGATTCCAGGAGACGTACACGATAGACGAGCCTGGAATCAACGAAACACTGAATGGTGCGAACACCATTCAGAACGCGCAACGGCGAATCCCGCCACGTGAAATCAGAACGTGGACTGATTTCACGAACGGAAGGACAAGAGAGCCCACTGGTCCTTCCACAAGCGAATTAAAATCGCACAGGCAGAGGTCACGAGGACCCCAGCCGAATAGTTAGCCGATGGAACGTCACGTTCTCGGCTAAACAAGGAGAAGACGTAGAGTCTTTCCTTAAGAGTTTCGAGGACAATGCCCGAGCGGCTAAACCTAACGAGAGCGACATGCTGGCGTCGCTCCCGTGCGTCCTCAAAGACGTAGCGAGCATGTGGTACAGGAACTACAGCCGCGATTGGCGAACATGGGCAGATTTCTGTCAAGCCACTCGGCGCAGATGGGGCTGCGCCCACGATAGGCAAGAGCGCCTACGAGACGACATTAGGCGTCGTTATCAACAAATAGGGGAATCGAGCAGCCATTACATAACATGCATGGAGAGCATGTTAGGGGAGATATCCCCGAGGATGACTAGGCTCCAGGAAATCGAGAAGATTTACATGAATCTTCTCCCGGAAATTAAAAGAATTATCCGGATAGAGATCTGTAACACGCCAGACGATCTAGCGGATCAATGCGTAAAGGCAGAATATATCCTGGACAGGGAAAAGGGCGATAGGACGCCAATTCCCCCATCCAAAGCGGTAATGCCAGAAACGGCATACAAACCGCAGAGCGAGAAGACAGGGACGTCTTCTCACGTAAAGGTAGCGGCAACGGCCGCTACAACAGCCGGACACAGAGGAGAAGCCCGATGCTCCGATAGCCGGGATAGGTCGGCAAGAGATGGCCGACCTATTAACGAAGCTTAGCGGAGAGCTAGTGAAAGCTTTCCGTGAAAGCAACAAACAAAGGCAGGGAGGGGGAAACAAGGGTGCTTCCTCCTCGGCGAACAAAAACGGCCGTTCCGGAAAAGGCAACGCCAAGAAAAAACAATGGCAGCGAGAAGGAAGGCCAGAAAAAGGGGCAAGCGAAAGAATCAATTCGTTGCTTCGGATGCGATAAAGAAGGCGTAATCCGAGCGAAATGCCCTAATTGCTCGCCGGAAAACGGGCAACAGGGGAAGTAGGGCACTCAACTACTTCCCCAAACGCCAACGAAGCTAGTCAGGAAGCTTCGGGAACGACCTCCCAGGGCGTTACTGGGACGGCACTACCGGACGCCCCGGCGGAGGAAAGCCTGGAAACC
This sequence comes from Sycophila sp. Sp_5, assembly GCA_018906775.1. Lineage (NCBI taxonomy): Eukaryota > Metazoa > Arthropoda > Insecta > Hymenoptera > Eurytomidae > Sycophila > Sycophila sp. Sp_5. Next base: position 3,565 of record JACCID010000604.1, read on the forward strand.
AGATGGTGGTTACTGGTGGAAGTGGAAGGGTTCCACTTCCGCGCACTGTACGACACAGGCGCATCGGTCACAGTGATGGGACCGATCGGCCTGCAGTTGATAACTGCATGCGGCCGAACGCTTATGCCAAGCGAGCATGCAGGTGCTAAGCTCGCTGACGGTAGCACGAGCCCAATCGTGGGCTGTGCTTACCTTCCCTTCAGAATAGGTGGCATAAGCAGGGATATCCAAGTTTCGATTATCCCTGCACTAGATGCGGATTGTTACTTGGGCACGAATTTCATGCGGGAATTCGGCTCAGTACACAATCCGCGATCAAATCAGCTGACGTTGGTGTACGACAACGTCAGCGTGGATCTCCAACTGGCATCAGTTAAAGAAATTAACATGATCCAGATTGGTGCAGTAGGCTTGGGCCATGTAACCGAGGAGCAACGAGCACAAGTCGAGGCACTTGTGCACGAAATGGTCGGCACGGAGCCGACCACACTTGGGTGCACCACGTGGGTGACCCATACGATTGATGTGGGAGATGCTCGCCCCATCAAACAGCGATATTACCGATATTCACCGGTGATAGAAGCTTAAATGCACGCGCAGGTCCGTAAGTTACTGGACGCTGACGTCATTGAACCATCCACGAGCCCGTGGTCAAGCCCGGTCGTGATGGTCAAGAAATCCGGTGGAGGATACCGGATGTGTATTGACTATCGAAGAGTCAATACACTCAAGGTTTCGCCGGACGGATACCCGGCGAAACGCATGGACGCGGCTTTCCGCAAGGCCAAAGCGGCAAAGTTTTGCACGACGTTAGACGTCAGCAACGCGTACCATCAAGTACCTCTGGACGAGGCGTCCAGAGAGATAACGGCTTTCTCTGTACCTGGAATGGGCCACTTCCAGTACAAGAGAATGCCATTTGGCTTGGAAGATGCAGGAGCATCTTTCCAACGCCTAATCGACATGGTCGTCACTCCAGATTGCGAAGACGTTGCATTCGCATACCTGGATGACGTCGTCATAATGTCGAAAACGTTCAAGGAGCACCTCGAACACCTTCGTAAGATCTTAGGCCGTCTACGAGAGGCGGGCCTAACGATCAATCGGCAGAAATGCCACTTCTGCCAATGCGAAGTAAAATACCTGGGAGTAGTGCTGAACCAAGACGGGTTCCGCCCTGACCCAGAGAAGATAAGGCCGGTACTAGAGTACCCGCCGCCTAAGAACGTAAAGCAGCTAAGGCGCTTCTTAGGCATGGCATCGTGGTACAGGAGGTTCCTGAACAACCTCGCCACAATCGCCGAACCACTTACGCAACTAACGAAGAAGGAGCGTAAGTTTGAGTGGACTGAAGTACAACACTCCGCATTCGAGCGGATAAAGGCTCTCATAGCCTCCGCACCAGTCTTGCAACGCCCCGACTTCAACAATGAGTTTGTTGTGCAAACAGATGCAAGCGACTCGGGAATCGGAGCAGTTCTACTTTAGTTTGAAGACGGCAAGGAGCGAGCACTGGAGTTCGCCAGCCGCGTCCTCTCACCTGCCGAGAGGAACTACAGCATGACAGAACGAGAATGTCTCGCTGTAGTTTCGCCCATACATCGAAGGCTACGCATTCCGCGTAGTCACGGACCACAGCTGTCTGCGTTGGCTGCGCACACTGAGTGGTCCGACAGGGCGATTAGCGCGGTGGGCCTTGGAGCTGCAAGGCCATCAATTCACTGTTGAGCATAGTAAAGGCGCGCTCAACTATGTTCCAGACGCCCTTTCTCGAGTGTACGAGGAGGAGGGCGAGGAGACACCAGTGGCAGGTGTCTCGTGGACGGAAAATTCCCAGGACGAGTGGTACCTCCAACAGCTTAAGAAAGCCAAAGAGGAACCACTCACCGATCCGAAGATGAAGTGGGTCGGGGGGAGACTGTTTTATTACAACCCCAACCAACTTATGCAAGGAATCCTGGGGGAGGACGACGAGGCTTGGAAGCTCGTCGTTCCTCTAGAAAAACAAAGGGATATCATGAAAGAGTGTCATGATAGCCCCACAGCAGGACACTTGGGGCGAGAGAAGACTCTCGCACGGGTTGCCCGTCAATATTATTGGCCACGTATGGATGCGTGCATCGCCAATTACGTGCGGCAATGCCAGACTTGCCAGCAGATAAAGGCTGAGCAAAGGCCGCCGACGGGACTCATGGGCTGCAGGGTCATCGAACGACCCTGGCAGTATGTCGCAGGCGACATTATGGGCCCGCTACCCAAGACGAGTAAAGGGTACGAATACATCCTAGTTTTTCAGGATTTATTCACACGGTGGGTGGAAGTGATTCCGCTCCACCGCTCCACAGGCGAAGCCATACTGGCGGAGTTTACAGAACGCATCTGTCTCCGGTTTGGAACACCCGAAGTCTTCCTCTCCGACAACGGGACAGAGTTCAAAAACCGAAAGATCGACGGTTTTTTGAACACAAAGGGGATACGTCATGAAACGACGCCCCCGTACCATCCGCAGGCTAACCCTGTCGAAAGGGTTAACCGAACGATGAAGCAGATGATCGTGGCTTTCATCCAAGATGACCATGACCATGCGTTCAACAATCCAAGATGCTCGTCCATGCGTTCAACAACTCCAAGAGTAGTGCCACAGGAATGACACCGGCATTCCTCGTCTACGGCAGGCATCCGAAGCCATTAGACTCGGAGTATAGCAGACAGATGCTTGATATACTAAAACAAAACGAAGAGGAGGCTCGAGAAGAATGGGCTCTCCGAATAAGGAATCTCTCCGAGGTCCACGACATGGCAGCGGAGAATTCCGACAGGGAACGAGATCGACAGGCGCGTTACTATAACGCGGGCCGACATGAAGCGAGCTTCAAAGTCGGAGATCTTGTATGGAAAAGGAATAAAGTCCTTTCCAATGCGGTAAAGGAGGAAAGCTAGCTCCGAAGTTTGCCGGACCATACGAGGTTACGGAAATCTTGGGCAGCAACACTTACGCGTTGCGTGACCAAAGTGGACGGACAGTGGGTCCGATCTACTCAGAACAGATGAAACCGTACATCCCCGGCGCAGACGTTCCTGCTGAAGAAGAGGACGTCGAGACCAGCGCCCGACCTCCGGGGGAAGGCGGGAGTCGTGTGGATGCGCCCACGACTCCATCAGCAGAGGCTGTTCAAAGTCGGAGATCTTGTATGGAAAAGGAATAAAGTCCTTCCCAATGCGGTAAAGGAGGAAAGCTAGCTCCGAAGTTTGCCGGACCATACGAGGTTACGGAAATCTTGGGCAGCAACACTTACGCGTTGCGTGACCAAAGTGGACGGACAGTGGGTCCGATCTACTCAGAACAGATGAAACCGTACATCCCCGGCGCAGACGTTCCTGCTGAAGAAGAGGACGTCGAGACCAGCGCCCGACCTCCGGGGGAAGGCGGGAGTCGTGTGGATGCGCCCACGACTCCATCAGCAGAGGCTGATGAGAAGAAGAGCGGTGCCAGCGGGCAAGCGTCCCAGGCTGGGAGCGCCCAGCCTGAGGAAAAACCTGTAAAGCGCAAACGCGGACGCCCGCGTAAAGCGTCCTACGCCGTCACGCAAGTTAGAAACGCGACGGGAAAGCGAGGACCGGGTCGTCCACCCGGTTCTAAGAACAAGGCCAGCGCGGCCAAAACTTAAGACGCGAGGAAGACACGGTTGACAGGAAAGAACCGACTCTGAGAGCCATTCCTCACCATCCCTCTTTTTCTTTCTGTCCCTTTCCTAGATAGACCCTTACGAGCTGGAGGAGGGCATCGCCCGTCTCCTCAGCAAGGACGCTGAGGAGCACCCAACGGAGTTCCTGACCGGGCGCACCCTGGAGGGGACCCCCAAGGCGACGGAGGCGGTTGGGGAAGAGCCCCAATCCCCGTCGAGCCGGTCAGGGACGGAGGCGAGCGACCAGGAGGTCGCCCGCGAGACGGAGGCGTGCGGCGAAGCCGCCTCCCATCAAGCAGAGGACCAGGAAGTCCCCTGCGCGACAGCGAGCGGCAGCAATGCCGCCCGCGAAAACGCCGAAGCGAGCGGCCAGGAGGCCACCCGCTCCCTACGGCGACCCCACGTCCCCGAGCCAGGGACCGTGACACCGGCGACGGCGAGCATCGCCGAGGAGGGGGACGGAGAGGAACTCCGTTCCCAATCGACCCAGCAAGGAGGCGCCGAGGACGGCGCCCCCCTTCAACAGCGGCCCCTTTCCGCTGCGGAGAGGTTGGAGGAGTTGGAGGCTTGGCTCCGCTCCTCCACCGCGGACTATGGTTGGGCCGTCGGGCAGTTGGAGGAGGCCCACCGGGACTTCCTGCGCTGTGCGGAGGGGGCCGAGGGGGAGCTGGCGGAGATGACGCGCGCCTCCCTCAGCCTCGTAGAGATCCGCGCACAGCAGGCGGGCCTGGCCGCATCTCGTCGAGCCTACGACGAGGTGTACCAGGCCCACCGCAAAAAGAAAGCGGAGGAGGACCGCTTGAGGACCTCGATGGAGGCCAATTAACGGCGGCTCCAGGAGGAGCAGCAGCGGCAGCAGAAGCGCCGCCGCGAGAGGGCCCTCCAGGCCAAGAAGGAGGAGGCGGAGGAGAAGAAGCGCCTCGCGGCCCTCCGCGCCCGTGTGGATGCGGACGCGAAGGATAGGCGGCGCCGGGAGCTCTTTGAGCAGTACTCGGGCCGCTTCTTCTGTTCAGTATGCGCGGAGCCAGGCGTGCTCCGCGCCAATTAATGCCCGAAGAAGGACCAGCACGGGTGGTACCTCAGAAAGAGAAGGTACCAGTAGGTTGCCCGTGTTGGATCCTTCTTCACACCCCTTTTGTGAATTGAGGGCCAAATAAAGGCCTCGCGCCCTTAATTTGCACCATAACGATGCAGTTCGTGTTGGATTTATGTACCTCCCCTCGTCCCTTAATCCCTAACCTGTAGAGGATTGGCTCGCGAAGAGTTACAGAAACCGTAAAGTCGTAGCTTAACGGCGTCTGGGAGGAGTGTGTGACGCGAGGTACTATCGGGTACCTGCGCGCCGTCGCGAGCCTTCGCGGCGCGAGGGAGAGTTAGGCCGTGGCGCGCGGGAGCGGCGGCCATGTTGGAAGCTCGAGGGATTCTCTCGAGCCGTCGGCGACGACGGACACGTGCACGAGCGGACCACCCGGTGATCGAGCGGATCGAGAGGAAGCGAGCGACAAGGACGTGCGAACGCGGAAGCAGCCGAGGACGAGCCAAGGCTGCATCCTTTGTAAGTACCGCCCGTGATTACTATCGAGTGCGGGCGCGTACCGGCGAGGAGTCGAGGAGCGCCTCGACTCCCTGGTGTTGACAGTGTTCTGCGGACGCGGGGGACGTATCCCCAGCTCGTCATTTTTCTCTCTCTCTCCCTAGTTCGCGGTCGCGGACTCTCATGTGGTGGGAGTCGCGGCTCTCGTGGAAGAGTTGCTGCGCGGTGCGATATCGGTACCTCGAGCACGAGCTCGAGGTCGGGTTCGTGAGTCGTCGCGCGGAACGGGTAAGCGACCCGTTCCTTCGTGTGTGCGTGTGCGTGTGTGTACACGCAGGGCAGGCAGTCGGCCTGCTCTCGAGCGCGGTGTTTGTTTACGTGGAGCAAGGTCGCGCTCTGCGTAAACATCACCGATCGCGAATCGCGCGATCGGCCGGCGAATTCTCGGCGCGGCCGAGAGTTTGTAAGAGCGCTTGCGTTCGCGCGCGGCTCCACTCGGCAACACTCGGGCGTGTTCGGAGCAGTCGGCTCGCACGCCCGACAGCTACTAACCTTTCGGGACGCGATCATTGTAATTTCTTTTACGGAGGCAATAAAGGCCTCCGACTTGCCATTTTACTTGATCGCGTTATTCTTCCGAGTAGTCCGCGGGGCTACTCGGCAAACCCTCCTCGTCCTTAATCTCCCGGATACCGCCACTCTATCGCAGAGCTGAGCGGCCGGCATCAGCTGTTGTCTAGGAGGACGACAGCCACGCGAACGCGAGGAGCGCGTTCGTGCAACAGCACGCGAGTACAAGAAATAAGAGTACAGGCGTACTCTCACGTTGTATACGGGCCGCGGCGACGTGTATTCGCCGTCGGGTGCTCGCGCGCACCCCGAGGTAAGGACCTCACGGGGCACTCGTGCGTGCCCCATTGCACCCATCTCGCGGAGACAGGTCTTCTCCGCTAGGTGAAATCAGAGCAAACAACCCCCTTACAATGTATGTCATTAATGCAAAATAAAAAAATTTCGGAAAATGATATCGAATTAAAATTTTGGCTTTTAAATGTAGGCAATGACAGTTTTTTTTTTCAAAACAATTATATTAAACGAAAATATTATAGATGAAATTTTTTGGATACTTAAAGATATGAAAAATCGACATTTTATTATACCGATATAATCGTATATCGATACAGTCTACGAAATATTTAATCATTGACATAGCAGAAAACGATAATAATGAGCATTTAATAGATATAATTCCAACAGAATTTTTAAAATCGTTAATTCTGAATGGATTACATCAAAGTAAAATAAAATTAAAAAATGATGCAATTATCGTGTTGCTAAAAATTTTAAATTAAAATAATAGTTTTAAAATAAAATAATGGTTATAAAAAATCATTTTCTGGAATTTGACGGAAGCAATAAATATATTTAATTATATCGCTGAAGCAATTGGATAAATAAAGTTTAATATCGTATACAGAAAAAAAATTAGAATAATGCAACAATTATTTTCTAGAATTCGTCTGTATCGCAAAATAGGGGGTACACTATTTGAGTAGAGTAAGGGGGTACCCCCCTAGTATACAAATATACACTCCCCATCTCATGCTTTTGTACACATAACCCGCGCAAAAATTGGAAGAGCTAAAAAGTTTTATTGCTCAGCAGCAATACGTCGTAGCTCAAAAAATCCAACGGCTTTCGAAAGAATAGATAAAAACCTTCGAAAATGCTACGATGGAATTAGAAGAGTGTTAAATTGAGTTTTTTATAAGTATCATAAAGAGTTGAAAAAATACAAAAAAATCTTGCCTTTTTTGACCCGCTGCTAATTTGATTCCCGTAATGGTAGCATAAATCAAACGGAGTCGGAAAGGTAACTGCTTCAACTTTAAAATGACGAGTCGAACGTTTTTTTATGACGTTTTATAATAAAGTTACACCATTTTTTATAGAAAAACGGTGTAAAAAACACGTTTTTTTTTTAAATGCGAATAATTAAAAAAATAAAAGAGATAGAAAAAAATTTGTTTTTACTCATTGAGCATATTTCTGCAGTTATGTATGCGATTTAAAAAAAAAAAAATTCATATACATGTGTACACATCCACAGTATATTACTTAACACCCACAGCTATCATTTTAGCTGGATGCTGATCAAATTTTGCATTTTATAATTTTATTTTCATTTTGGAAGCTGTACTAAAGTCGCAGTTGAATGGCCAATTCAATTGACGATTTTCTCTTCTTCTACGATTGATGAAATATTCAGATATTTTTCTTTTACTAGCTGGTTCAAATATTCAGTGTTGGTTAAAGGTTTGTTATTAGACGGCTCGTTTTCGTTAGTCACAGAGCATAATTTAGCTTCTTTTTTTATTTTTGCCATTGCTGACCAAAAAGGGCATTAATGTAGTTTATGTAAGTTTATGTGGCATGTAAGTTTGTGTGGTCGAAATCAAGGTATAAATTGCACCTGCATTGCCCCGAAATCCAACTGGATAAATTCAAACAAGGTTCTCCAGAAATCCATTTGGAATTCAGTCCATGCATGGATTTCCAGCTGGATATTTTCAACAGGGAATAAACAATTTATAGACTGTCGCGAACAACTTACCATGCGTAAAGATAATTATGCATATTTTATCTCAGCTGATGGAACTCCATGCGATGCTTGAGCAAAATTATTACAACAAACGAAAGAATTACCAAAATTTACAGAGATTGATAAAGGAGAAGTTAAAATAATATCTAAAAATAATAATCGACATTTTGCATTAGTAATTCGAGGGAAAGAAGCAGAATCAACGCATGATGTACTTCAAGGTATTAAGTCATCAATCAAAATACTAAGAGAAATAATAATAACTAAAAAAAACTAAAAATAACTAAAAAAAATTAAATCTATAAGTATGGCCGTATGTACATTTATTGAAAATATTTCATGGAAGGAAATAATAAAATGTATCAAACAAATAATAAAAGAAGCTTCTTTAAAAATAATATTGTGTCACGGATATGTAAAGCATGTAGAAGAGAAATACAGAACAAAAATTATAGAGGGACTGCACGGATCTGCAATCAGAGGACATAAGGGTGTGACGTTGCATTAGCAAGTCTCTCCCCTCGAGTGATTCGGCTCTCTCTCTCGAAGGGTCTTAAGGCTGAGAAGGCGTCGACGTTAAATAATTTATTTAACGTCAAGCTTCTCTGACCTCCTTACAGACCCCCCTAATGTGACAGGTGTGGAGCGGACGATGCGCCACCGCACCAGCTACCGTCGATGCCGTGTCGCCAGGAGGCGGCCACGCCATTGTCCAGCCAGCGGAACGAAGCTGACACACGACGTACCAGGACGACCCTGCAACGGGTGAGCACGACGGCAACGACGACCACCGGCTAATCATCGCCGCCATGACGACGACCACGGACGAAACCAACGCCGCCCAAAACAAAGTCCCCGCACTACTCGTACAAGCACACAGACACACGCACACTGAACCGCGGACGGAGATTTACGACGCGGAACGAGAGAGAGGGAGGAGTGACGAAGCTCGTGGAGATAGGACTGGACTGACTTCGGCCAGCCAATGGAGACGAGTATCGGCGATGAGTGCGGAAGCTGGTCGACATGAGAAGATGCGGACCTCGAAGAAGGCCCTCCGAGGGAGTGAAACGCGAGGAGAAGTCCGTATGAGTGAGTGAGAGGGATAAAGGGCTGGCATCGCGGAAGTCTTCGTCGTCGCGACGCCACGCCATTCTGCCGATAGCTATTGTAGCCGCCCGACGTATTCGAGAGTTTTGTTGAATTTAGTTTGTCGTAGGAGAGTAGTAGTAGTTGGGAGTTATTTTATAGTAAGGACGGAAGCTAAGTTAGAGATGGTGAGCCCCGCGTACCCCCTCTCAGGGTATTCTTCCCCGGGAGCATTATTTCCACACCGACAAGTGTATTTCCCCGAGCCAGGAGGCAATATATAGTGGAACGAAAAATTTCACGTGTTCTGTGTTTTATTTCATGCGTGTTGGGTGTGTTGTAAAGGTGGTGGGTAGAAATAATTTTCAACGAGCATTTGAGTGCACCGGCTACGAAAAAGAAAATAGGCTGACAAGAGGCAGAAGTAGAAGTAGAGAAAATCAAGATGCGAGAAGAAATCCCCATAATCCCCGAAGAAGCAGAAGTAGAGAAGATCGAGATGTGCAAAGAAATCTACATAATTCGCCCAGAAGGAGAAGTAAAGATGTTCGAGATTAGAAAAGAAATAGAGGAAGTAGAAGTAGAGGCAGGAGAAGTGAAAGAAGAAACACCCACGAATCTCCCAGAAGAAATAGAGATGCAAGAATTGAAACGAGTAGTACCCAAAGATACCACCAAGAGAGGAGCGGAGAATCAAGACAAGAATGTAGAACTTCCCCTAGATGAAGAAGAGAGGAAGTAGGAGAAGTCACTGCGAACCCCATAGAAGTCGGAGTAGAGATTAAAGAGGAAGCAGACAGAGTCATCGTGAACAAAGAAGAAGTCGTAATAGAGATGTGAGCGAAAATATTATTTCCCGATTGTCGCGCAGAAGTTTGAGTAGAAGTTCCCATGGATGTAGAGAAAGAAGTCACAGGTGGAGGTTGCAAAGGAGACGTAGAATAAAAGCAGGTAGTAGTGAAGATGAGCGTAGAGACTACAGAGACAGACGCGACAGGAGGAGAAGTAGAAGGGACGAGAATGGACATAGACGGCACGGTGACGGAAGAAGGCGCGACGCCAGCCTGGATATGAAGATCTCTAAGCTGTTCCAGACGTGGCGAATCACATGAAACGGCAAAGGTCACGGAGCAACAAAAGAGTATTTATTGATGCTGGAGGATTGCAAGGACAGCCACCGGCTACCAACAGCATGATGTTGCGAACGATCCCGTGAACCTTGACGGAAAAGGCGTATCAGTGGTTTAGAACGGTGAAAAGGGACATAAGAACCTGGAGAGAATTCAGGAGAAAATTCAAACACCAGCACATGGTGGAGCGAGCGGACGAGGACATATTGATGGACGCACGTGTGGGAACACAGGGCGAAGGGGAGGAAATCGCCGCGTTCGTAACAGCACTAAAATCCATCTCTAACCTCTGTAGACATCCTCTCTCCAGAAGAGAACAGGTCAGCATAGCGCTGAAAAACTAACGCCCCGATTACCAAGTCCGATTTAGGGACTATGTTTTTTAAGATTTCGCGGAAATCCACGCAATAAGGAGCATATACAAAAAAGAGAAAGAGAAGATAGCCCGCTTTAAACCACAACCGCCCCCAGAAAAGTCGCCAGTCACAGGAGGAGCATTTATCCCCCCAAGAAGACAGAGAAGATTGCGGCTGTTGAAGAAGGGAAACAGAAAGCCAGAAGAATCCCCCGAAAAAGAAGAAGAACACTCAAATGAAGAGTATAACACGGTAAATTTCGCTCGCTTCTCAGCGGCGGCTAGTTACCGTGCCATAAAAATTATTTCCGCGTTCGGGTCCGCGATTGAATCTCCGGCCAGCTAATCTCGGGCGTAGGCCCCCGGGACCGAGGTCCGGACCTCGCTCGGGCTCGCTCTCTCTCCGCCGCGACTCGACTCACTCTTTCTCCGCGATACCCTACTCTCAAAGGCGACGCTACTTCAGTGTCAAGAACACCACTAACCTCAATCACAACCTGCGCTCTAACTCTCTCTCCCTATTTGTTTGTTCGGGTTGCGCTCACCCTCGATAGATCGCTACACAGGCACTCCCAGCACACTCATTCACCTTTCATTCAACCTCTCCTAACCTCTACTCTCTTTGCGGTGCAGCGGAGTGACCTCTACGCTGCGCTCTTCGTTGTTGCTAGCCGGCAGCGAGATTCTTGAGCTGCGGCTGCACGCGCTTTTCAGCGCTTTCAATCACTCGCCTCTTATGCTCACGCTCCTTCTCTCTTTCTTAATTACAAGAGTCTCACCAACCTGATCTCCTCGGCGCCACGAAGGTTTCCTGTCGGAAGGACTCGAAGTCCGGCTGCGTCTGCGGTCGCTGCACCGATTCTCACGGGCGCTGATAGGTTGCAGTCCTTGCTTCCTGGGTGCTTCAGGCTTCCGAATCTCAGCGGAGGGAGCTCTCTTGCTTCTTTCTCTCTATCTCAAGTCGCTCTCGTTTTACTCTCGACTGCTCACTGCCAAGGGCAAAACGGAACTGCCGGCCCGCGGAGCGCGGCCGGCTCCTTATCCTCGGTTCTCCCAGCCGCGAGACGGCGGCCAATCAGGCCCGCTCCGAGGCGCTTCCCCGCCGCGCGACCTGCGAGCCTCGTCGGCTCGCCCCACCACTTTAGCGGTCTTCTCCCTCCTTCTGCTCTATATGCTCCGTCTCCTATCTTTGCCTGCTCCGCTTGCTCCACTCTCTCCCTCTCTCTCTTGTACACGGGCCTATGTGACGGCCTCGTCACAAGAGTAACAATGGGAATGGAGGTGAAGCACAAGAAGTCGCAGCAGCGGCAAGCCAACCTCCAACTGCTCAGATAGTGATCCCAGCGCCCACAAATACTCCTATGCAGTATTCTGCAGTAGCAGCGGCACCATCACCAATGCAGCAAAAGTTCCAGAGACCACAGTCGAATGGACAATAGCAGCAAGGTGACAAGGTCCCAGGATACATTAGAGCATGCTTTCCATGCGGTAATGTAGGGTACAAAGCCTCCAATTGAACTGAATGCTTTGCATGTGGACAATTTGGACACCGATCACGTGAATGCCCGAGGAATGTCAAGCAGGGCATAGCCTGCCAGGTGTGCGGCGCAGAAGAGGTTACCTTCTACCAGTGCACCCATTGTGCTCCGTTTGCCAATATGATGGAAAACGAGCAACAGGAGGGGCACGCAGCCCAGTTGCCTCCCCTCATGGCTCAATTCCCAAGACAAGGGGCAACTTCAAGGAATGGACTATAACGCCAGTGAAATCGTCACCACTTACGTCGATTGATGAATATAAAACTCCCACCCCTTGGAAGAACGTGAATCGAACACGAGGTGCTCATTGCCAATTCAAGTCCAGGGAGAGGAGAAGGCTGTGTCAGCGAAACCCCAGACCGCAGACGAGCCGAACGCGCCAGTGGCTGGCCTTCAGACGGATAACCGCCAATACCTGTGTAGGACGCTTGGTGGAGAAAGGTATCAAGCCCTCTTGGACCCCGGAGCGACAATCTCGATAGTCGGATCCAAGATAATCGAGAGATATTGGGATAGCCCCATCTCATCCAACCTGGCTATAAAAACACCACTAGGTAGTGCGTCGAATCCTGTAGGAGACCTGAGGGTAAGCCTGGATGTAGGAGGGGTTAGCGATAATCACCCCGCGAACCATCCCTCTAACCACGCGACCAATAATACCCTAACCCCCATGCAGCAGAGACCGCAGCAGCCCCCAACCCAAGCACCACCGCAAGGAGAGAAGGAGACGGAGAGGTACATGACGCGAGGAGTCATGTTTGGCGACCTCACGTCCATCCCATTCGACGGCGAATGGACCCGCAGCCCAAAGCCGCAGCCTTAATTGCTGGCAGCGTGGGCACAACAAGGCTAGTTGTCCCCGCCCCCGGCTGCATCCCCACTGCAATAACTGTGGGAGGAGAGGGGTGGACGTGAACACGTGTCCCCGGTGCGCAACGAGCCACCAACAAAGGCTCCTCCAATGGGCCAAAGCTGCGGCGCAGCAGAGCAATGCTCCCTTGCCCAGCCTGTTGAACCTGCGGCTACAGGGAACAGTCGCCAACTGTGCGCCCATGCCATCAGCGCAGAAGAGGAGGAAGAGAGAAGAGGAGAAGAACTGGCAGCGCAGAGAAAAGCGTGTGGGGAAGCAGGAGGAGCAGGGCCACGAACTCAACAGTCCGAAGTGGCCGCCTAGGAGGTGGCACCACTGGTGCCCGTGCGCCAAAGCCAGTGGGAGCGGTTGGGTCCACCATCCTCGTCGCCGTCCGGGAGCTCCAACATCCTTTAGCCGCAAGAATTCTGGCTCGCACCGGTAGCAGCGGAGGACCCGCGAGCGCGGCGGCGGCGAGAAGTCCTAAGCCGCATCCTCCACCACTCCAGCAACCTCTCCCCGGAGATGCAGGAGTTATACATGCGGGTGGCGTAGGGGCAGCGGAGGACATTCCAATAGGAGGGGGGAAGTTTTTCCAGACAGCTGTGGGCGTGGCTGTCTGGGAGTGTTATCAGTGCTCGGGGGGGAAATTTTTACCGCGGGTTGGATCGGTGGACGCGTGGCGACGCAAGGGGGTTCGGGGGAGGTGTAAGGTGTGGCGGTGGGAGGTGAGGTGATGGTGGGTATTGTTAATAATAATTATTAACAAATTTTACAACAAATTTTTTTTTATCGAATATTTGACGCGAAACAAGTAGATGAGAAGGACGTGGGAGGTGGGTGGTGGTTGGCGCGTGGTTGTAGCGGACGGGGCCTCGCGTATGCGGTCCCCCCTTCCGGCGCTCCCCGCGCCACCAAGCAAGCCTCGCCAAGCTAGTACCTGCGCCGCGCACGCGCTCTCTCTCCCCGGCGCGCCCCGCGCCACCGAACTAGGGCCGCCAGACAGGGCCTGCACAACGCACGTGGTCCCCATCTCAGCGCCTCCGCGTTACCGAGTTAGGGCCACCTAGCCAGGGGCTGCACTGTGCAAGGAGTCCCCCCTCCCTGCGCTCCCCGTGCCACCGAGCTAGGGCCGACTAGCCAAGGCTTGCTCTGTGCTACCTGCCACTCCATCCAACCCGCGCTCCACCCGCGCTCACCGCGCCACACGCCCGACTCCCCCTCCTCCCGGCGCCCGCGCGCCACCGAGCTAGGGCTCCGCACGTGGTCCCTCTCCTCCCCCCTGCGACTACAATTAAGAAAGCGCGAGGGGGGTCGTACTAGCAATGTCACGAGCGCGTGTGCTACAGGTGGACCCAATGAAAATCTCTAAATGGGGCCTCATCATCTTTTTTTCCCTCGGTATTGCGTAATGCTACAATTTTTTAATTCTAAACCGAATTTGCGCTAAAAATTTTTTAACTTTTCAATTCAAATGTTAACGTTTTTTCACGATTTCGGCTAAGTAAAATGTTAGAGCATATGCAAGTTGAATATAAAGAAAAACTATTTTGCCCCGGTGATAGTACAGACCTAGCTTGTACCGCTGCAGGGTGCAGTGCAGGTAAAATTTTCACCTAGGTGTACAGCTGTCGAAAAGCAAAGATTTCGCCTTATCCCGAAATCAACGGACAAAGTAGTGGTGGTGGTGGATTCGTTAGAAAACTTGTATCACTCCAGGAAATCCCTCATTCTGAAAAAATCTCGCAGAGTGTCTAGTTCTTGTTGCTCCGTGTGATTTTTTTTTAAATTGGCTAAATTTTAATTAGCTAAACTTTCAATATTTTATTGTCGCTTCGTTTGCTCGTTGAGTTGCGATTTGTGTCACAGTGATTTTATGATTTTCCTGTTATGTCAATGCTTTGTTAAAGTTTTTGTTCACCGAAAAAAGAATAGCAATGGATGTGCAGCAAAAAAAATTATTTATCGCCGTTCTGCGCTCTTGCGCCGTATATTTGCGCGACAGGAACCGGTGGGTGGCGAATCATTTCAATGATCAATTTTTGAGAAGAATCGGAAATATGACAGACGAAGAGCTTGTCATCGAGCTCACATCGATGGTGGATCAAAGCTCTTGTACGGAAATCGCGCACCTATATGACATCGGGTTGCAGCTCTGGAGACCTGGTGTTTTGATCGCCGGCGATATCGTCGCGGCGAGAGGCGAAAAGAAGAACCATGTGTAAATCCATTGATGGAGGCCTTTAAACCGATCTGTAAGTATTTTAATTTTTTTCTTTTCTATTAAGTTTTAATTTTTCTTTTCTAATTTTTTTCTTATATTAAATGTTATATATTTTTTTCTTTATTATACAATTTTAATTTTTTACTTTTCTATTTAATTTTATTTTTTCTTTTCTATTAGATTTATATATTTTTTTTAAGCGCAAGAGTTGTTTAAAAACGACCCTGCAAGGGGAACTCAGTGGTTAGAGTGCCAGGATAACCCCGCAGTGGCAAGAGAGTACCGGCGTCAGATTTCAATATTGAATGGTCTTCTTGCGATTTCGCAAAATAACAGCGACAAAGTGGACGAGATTTTAAGAGAAACCGGCGAGGCATTGGAAACCGTGCAGCGTCCCACACTAACGACAGAGTCTCCAGCCGAGGCTACACCCTTACACCAACACCGAGCGGCGGGAAGAACCGGCCCTCGAAAGCAGATCATCGGCCGAGATAAGTAGCAGTTCAACGGCCTCGCTTGGCAGCCTTCAACCTCCTCTGCGGCCGGGGTAGTAGCCGTGGCTTCAACATCCTCTGCGGCCGGGGTAGCAGCAGTGGCTTCAACCTCCTCTGCGGACGGGGTAGCAGCAGTGGTTACTGTGCAGACCGGTGGGGCCCTTGCGACCGAAGAGGGGCCCTTAGCCATCTGCTCGACTGTCGAAGGTAAAGTAATTTTAATTAGCGATACAAATAGATATAATAGAATTTTTCGTACAGTTGAGCGCATCCTAAAATTGAAATTTACTAGTCCGACGGATGACACCGATTCTGTCCAGTGGGTAAAGTGTGGGGTGCGCGAAATTGTACAAAAAATTATTAAAAATTACGAGGACAAAATTATAGTTGTTAGAATAGATTCTGAAGGGTTTGAGAAAGGTGCGGGGTGGTTGACTTTTCGTCCAGCGCAACAACTCACGCACGAAAGCTTATGGGGTTTATTTGAAAAAATAGCCCAAAGCAACGCTGATTTTAAAATTGATAACACTTTTACAATCAGCGTTTCGTGCGTGGACCTACCGGAGGGTAAAGGGGGCGGCGTCCACGAAATCCTTGATAAGCACGGTGTTTTAAATTTAAAAAATTCGGATAATTTGTTTACCACGTGCCATAGCTTGCGGGCTTGTTCACGTGGAAAAAATTCTGGCGCGAGATTTTAAAACTGTGGCAACTGTAAGTGCTGTGACGTTGCATTCGCAACTCTTTACTCTCGAGTGATTCGACTCTCTCTCTCTCTCTCTCTCTCTCTCTCTCTCTTTCTCTCTCTCTCGGAGGGTCTAGTGGCTGAGAAGGCGTCGACATTAAATAATTTATTTAACGTCGAGCTTCTCGGTCCACCTTAGACCCACCAAAGTGATAGGTGTGAATCGGACGTCGCGCCACCGCACCAGCCAGCCAGGCGTGAGAGAGAGAGAGAGCATGCGCGAGGATGCCCGCCCGAGCATGCACGAGCCGCCGGGATGTCGTCGTTGCCGCGCCGCAGGGAGGCGGCCTCGTCACTACAAGGACAACGGAGCGAAGCAGCTAAGGCGACGGAGACGACGACGGCTTGGCGACGAGGCGTTTCAGGCGACGACGGCCAGCTGAGCGGCGCCGCCATGTTGGCGAGCATCGACGACGCCAACGCCACCTTGACGAGCATCCCCACACACAACACAGACACGCACACAAACATACACAATAACCGGGAGGAGAAACGACTCGCCGCGACTCCCCCAGGGTGTGCCGCGCACCTGGGGAAACGTATACTCGGTCCGTGCGCAACACGTGGTCGAGCGCGGACCACACGTATGGGTGCAAGAGAGAAAGCGCGCGTATACGAGTTGGTGCGCGAGTCGAGGTGGCGCGCTTATAGAAGGGAGAGAGAGAGAGAGCGCACGAGGGCCAAACGTAGCCGAGCGCGTACGAGGACGGACGACGCGGCGCGAGAGAGATGGAGCGTGCGAGAGAGAGGAAAGCGCGGGGAAGCAGAGAGATGGAGAGAACGGCCGACTGCGTGCGTGACGTCACGGGCGCTGCTTGACGAGCTCAGCGAGTCGAGCAGGCAGCAAACGTCATGCACAAATATTCGTTTGCGCCGATCGTGCTAATAACTCGCGCTTGTGCGCGGGTATGAAAATAGCGTTTGGCCGAACTGTCCGGATTCGGCCAAGTGAAAATTTTTTGAGCAATGGCCAACGTGTAGATTTTCGCGAGGATCTCCCGAGACCTGAAAACTATTCAAACGAACCTCATCATAAAAAGCTTATAATTATTGACGATTGAATGCGTGAATCGTCGAATCATTAGTTGTCGATCTTTTTACAAGAGGCAGTCATCACAAAAATACAAGCGTTATGTTTATTACGCAAAATATTTTTCATAAAGGTACGCACTCTCGAGATATAATTCTTCGTACATTGTGTTATTTAAAAATCCGCTAGACAGAGCGCAGATTCAACATTTAACTCGCCAAGTATCCCCGAAGATCCAAGATTTTTACAGGAGGCATATCAAGACGCCACCGCGAAGGGACATGGCTACCTGCTGATTGACTGCAAAAAAAGCAACTCTCGATGAGTTTCGTTTTAGAACTTGCATATTCCCTGACGACGAGTGTCAGTACGTATATATTCCAAAGTGCACACACAGCGCACACGTGCATGTTCTATAGTTGCAGCATTTAAAAACGACACTCACTGCCGATTCGAATCAGTTTTTCGTACGCTATGGCTTTTGACAAAAAATACGCGAGTCTATTGAACGCACTTCTAATAAAGATCAGCGACTTGCACTCTTGAAAGCAGCCGATCAAAAATTGATAAAGTATATTTGCGAGCGCGCGTTAAACGTATTGCAAGGAGTAGTATCGTTAAAAAATTGTAAAAAAAATTAACAGCAAAATCTGAAAAAAGATCGTGGAAAAATGAAAAACGTATCATCGTGAAAAAGGGAGGAAGTTTCTTACCTTTCTTGCTACCACCAATTTTGGATGGTATTCTAAAACTCTTTATTTAACCAGAGAAAGTGAGAGAAGGAGAGAAATATGGAAAGAACCTGAAAAATGGTTCTAGTTGCAAAAGAGCAGTTTGAGAGATTACAGCTATGCGCCGGGCCCAACGCGGTACCTGGGTCAGTGGCCACCGAAGGGACGAATGGTTTACGATCGACCCAAACGATCGGTGATAATCTATTTCGTTTGGATGACTCTATGAAACAAATCCTTGACTCGATAGTCTACCCAAATGATCAAGAAAAGTTAAAAGATTATTTGCAGGCGTTAAGCCGTTACTTATTTTTTATCGAAGAAAAACGGATGCCTCCGTCGATCAGTGATTGCTACGCACACGAGGAAAATGCAACGCACACGAGGAAAATGCAAATCTTGACGATCCTATAGTTTCCTGCGTTCCCAAAGTATATCAGAAAAAAATCAAGTTATTACTGGATCATTTAAAATCTCACAAAGACGTGGTCAAGTGAGACTCTCGAGGTGCAGTTTACATCAAGGGCGAGGAAATAAAAAACTCGAATATCCTGGATTTAATGAACGATGTTGCGGGAAAGCGTAAAAATATAAAGCCTTCTGGGCGAAGAGAATTTTCTAAAATACTTCGGACAATTGCTACGTCCCACGAGTACGTAGGCAACCCTGAAATTTGGCAGCTCGCGAGCGCTCCGACCCCAACGAGAAAAAATAAAAATTATACCGACGAGGAAGAAGAGCAGTGTGATTTTTTTTTAGTAATAGCGATAACAAAACGTTATTGCCAAAATCGATGGGTAAAAATAAAAATAGTGTGACGTCTACTAAATTCTCATTCTTTTTTTTTTCCCTTCTCTCCCGTCGGTAAATATTTTGCCCCGCGCGGTAAATATTTTCGCGTCCCTTACCCTCCGATCTTTCAGGCCCAATCCCACTAAGTCCCTCTAACGCCGCTCCCAGTAACCTAAAAGTGAGTCATACCTTGTTTTGCACTAAGATTTCTCAAAACTTTCCTGCATTAAAATCATAAATTAAATAATAAATTATCGAAGAGAAAGTGCGTGTTTAGTCACATACGCGATGCGTCACCCTGGAAAAAACACATTACCTGGTTTATGACGGTCCGACCCTTGCGCGCTGACCGCCCGACCCCTAATTACCGCTGCGTCTATACCTGGACTCAGGAAATTTTCCACCGATTTATAAACAAACTTTGTTAATAAACAATAGACTGTTTCGACTATTTTATAAAATAATAGATATTTTAATTACAAACTAATCAATATAAGTCTGTAAAAAATCAAACAAAGCCTTCCAGTAGAAATGGGACGTTTTTTCCAGACAGGGGAGTGGCCTAAAGTGGGGGAGGTAGGCGCCAGTGTGAGAGAGATAGCTGCTAGTCTGGCGGGCCCGCGGCGGGTCGTTTTTTCCGAGCAGGTGGTGGGTGGTGGGTGGTGGGTGGTGGGTGGTTGGTGGTGGGTGGTGGGTGGTGGGTGGTGGGTGGTGGGTGGTGGGTGGTGGGTGGTGGGTGGTATTGTTAACAACAATTTATAAACAATTTTTTAAATAAATTTTCTGATAATTTTTTGTATTATCGATATAGTACGAATGAGTGACGGAGTCGCTACCTCCCACCACCCACCTCCCATTACCCATCACCCCGCTCCCACCACCCCCACCACCCCACCACCACCGCGTATGCGGACTCGCGCATTTGGGCCGTGCCGCCGCGTACTTCGGGGTCCACGCATCCCCGCCACCGTCGCTAGGCGGTAAAATTTGAAAAGTTTTGGGTGGCCCTGAAAAGGGCCGTTTATGTTATGTCCCAGCGTTTAATTATTTAAACCTTTCGTAACCGTTGTTGGCAGGCGCTGAAAATGTATTTGTTGAATATTTTTCCGAATATTCTTTCCAAACACTCGGTTTATATTGTTTATCTTTGGCATCTTTTTTCCAAACATTTGGTTTACATCTATTTTCGTCTGTCTTTTTGTCGTTGGGTAGCAGCTGGTTGCGGTCTGAATAACCGTTACAGCTAGCGTTTTGACCCATGTTTACTCTATGAGTTTTCGAAGAATAATGACTCAATTTTTTAGTTGCAAGGAAATTTATGCTTGAGCGTTATTTTTGGCCCGAGAAAAAGGATTGGAGGTTGAAAAGGTCGAGAAATAACAAGTCGGCATGTGTATGGTCACACATATTTTAATTTATTAGACAAACATAAAGAATATTGAAAATTACGTATACATGATTACATATTTCTTACAAACTCGCATCTTTTACAGTGAAATCTTAAAAAAATTCGCAATGTTTAGGTTTACAAGCTTGCTTACATCTAGTACACACAATATTCTTATTTTTATGAATTTTCTTACATTTAGTTATATGATTATACAATGTCAAACTTAATCTATCGTTGTCGACGGTGTTGGTAGAAAAAAGAGAACAAAACCGGCGTAAAGTATAACCATGAGACATATAAAACAGAAAAGCAATACAAAATTGCCCGCACACAGAAGAATTGATGCTCTGCAATTGGGGGATACTCCATTCGTAGCTAGTGCTGTTTCGCCGAATTCTATCGATATGCTCCGCGACTGTTGGAGGGAGTCCGTAGCTGTCGAAATAAGAAGCGTGTCCATCGGCTGCAACGTATATAGCGACCCAATGGGTCTCTGGTTTGGAGCTGTCATCTGTGTTAACCACAAGTGCACAAGGTCTCTTCCAATATCGGGGTTTTTGGTCGGCTGGAAATACACCCACTGTTCGAGCCGCTACATGAGCGAGTGCTCGCTGCACTTGCAGAGAGTTCATTTGAATCACAGGCTTGTATATAGGTTCCTTACCCCCACTCTTTGGGTGTGGCGCAGGCGCAGATGTGGAGGTTTCTTTGTTGGGAACTGTGGAGGAGTCTTGGCACTCAAGTTTTTTAAAATTTTCACAAACTTGATTAATCTTGGTATTTTCTTTTTTTTTATTATTTCTTTCCGGCTTCTGTAGTTGTTGCTTGTGCTTCCGATTGTCTACTTCATCCTTATCCTCCGCCGTCGTGTATGTCAATGATCTTTTTATCCAATCTCGCAGCTTATAAGTATAGCCGAGAGCACAACTAAAATATTCTCTTTTTGCTCCATGATAAGCACAGCAGTGATCGTTATGTCTAGGTAGATTCTTGAAGCTGGGACAGTTATGTTCTTGTAAATTAATTATTTGCCTTGCGAGTAAGCTTTGAAGCAGCTCGTATTTCGGTTGCCCGCGAACGTAAATGCGCAGCGCGTTACGAGAAATCTCCCGCAAAGCTCTGTACACAGAGTCCAGATCAGCTTCTCCGTCAAACCACTCGATGCCGTGATGATAACACGTCAAGTACGTATTTGCTGCCAAAAGTCCTCTAGCCAGCTCTTCAATCTTATATTTTGTTTCGTCGTACTTCACCATCCAGTGCGAAATAAAATGACTGTCGGTAGCTAGCACGGCGATTTCTTTCGGAAGGAAGGTGCCCTCTTTATCGTAGAATCCTTGTATATCGATAACGTAGTCTGTTTTTTCCATGTTTACGGTGTTTAAGGGACTGTTGATACTGCTGCTAGACGGTTTAAAAGATGGCTGCAAACTGACGGTTACGTATTTCTTTTTTCTTTTTGGAAGGCAAGAGTTTCCCTCTCGCCACCCGCTAGAATCCTTTAGAGGTGGTAGGGGTAAGAGCAAGCAATTCTTAAGCACTAAAATCTACCATTACTTGACGAGAGGCATCTATTTCGAGAACGTTGTCAAACTCTGCATATAACACACAGTTTATAGTTTTTGTTAGTGGGGTATCAAAGCCAACTTCGATTCTAACAGTTCCGTTTTTCACAAGATTCCAATGCCCTGCGAAATGCGCTG
This sequence comes from Sycophila sp. Sp_5, assembly GCA_018906775.1. Taxonomy (NCBI): domain Eukaryota; kingdom Metazoa; phylum Arthropoda; class Insecta; order Hymenoptera; family Eurytomidae; genus Sycophila; species Sycophila sp. Sp_5. The sequence continues at coordinate 25,458 of JACCID010000604.1, forward strand.
AGAGATCGGGCGTAAGATCGAAGGCAAAGAGACAGTACCCGTCGGGATATTCCGAACGGTCAATGTCGTTACCCTCGTGAATAAAATGCATACCAGTGCCAGAATACAGAGTGTGATAAGCCTCTACATATTGAGGATTGTCTGCCGAAAAGTTGGGCTGCAATGGTTTGCTCGGCACTTGCATTCCGTCAATGTACAAAGACAAAAAGTTTATTCTATAATTTTGAAAATTGAACGGGTTCAGATTTTTATCACCGTTGAAAGCCTTATTGTCAACGAATCCTATTATAATGCCTTTAGGTAGCTGCCCTAGAATAACATTTTCGAGCGAATCGCTAACGATTCCTCGATGCATAGTAAAAGTCTTTATTTCGACGCGAGTTATGCGGTATTTAGCAGTTGCTGTAGAGAGTGCTTTGGCATGGCCAATTAAAACTGCCGGACTTACTTTAACACGACGCACAAGCAAAGTAGCCTCGCTAATATTTATTTTATAGTTGGTTGCCGAATTATTCGTTAAACAAAAAAGAATCTTTCGAATGAACGAGGCGAAGTCTCACTTCAACACCATTGAGCAAAAAAACGATCCTGATTAAAACATCGCAGTACAAATGCCTATCAAATCTACAGATTTTCCGTTTGATAAAACGATTGTCTATTTTTTAACGATTCATTATTGTCGCTATCGGCCGGAGGCATCCATATGTCTGCAATATCGCTTTGCCACAAACTGTAGTTAAATGGGATGCTTTAGCTGCTGGGCCGTAATTCAGCAATGTTCGAGATAAGCCCTGTAAGGATTACGCATTGTTGGGTGGCGACCCAGCTTCTGATTGAAATAAATGTCTATTGGGGGAC
>JACCID010000605.1:0-25397 GCA_018906775.1 Sycophila sp. Sp_5
TGAAAATCTTGGAAACCATCGGAGTTAGCGAGCCAATCCGTGCTTCTGGACTGCCGAGTGTGAGACAAAAACGCATGGCACCTTGGGAGTAATAGGCAGCATAAGTAAAAGCCTGTTCGGGCTCGTAACTTCTGACGACGTGGAGACCATCAATAAATATCGATCAACTCTTTACTGACCAAGGAAGCATGGTTAAAGTTAGTAGAAGAGCAATCTCACATTGTCGAGGCAAAATTAGAAGACCTCCAAATATTACTCGAATCCACGGCGACCATATCCGAAGACTGGAGGAAGTAATTCAAAAACATCTAGGTCGGTTACAAATAGAAGAGAAAAGATCCAGTTTACCCTACGCTTAATGACGTACTCCAGACGGGTGGAGGCAAAAATAAATCATTTGATCTAGAGCGCCCAAATCCTCCTTGACATACTAACGTGCCTCAAACAAGGGAAAATCCATCCATCACTGTTAAATCAGAAGATGCTCCACCAGCTCCGAAACGATATCAACCGAGTAACGGGCGACCTAGATCTTCCTATGCCCATTGAACATCTCCGTGCCGAGGAAATAAGCGCAATATCCAGTATTGATGGAATCCGGAAGGATGATCGAATTTTCGCCATACTCCACATCCCCTTGGTAGACAAGGCCACATATCACATGTATAAATTACATGCCGTCAGTATACCACAAAACCTAACAAACTCCTCGGACAGTGCAGCTTATATACAACCGTCCCATCCATATTTGAGTATCAGTACGGATCACCAGACCTACATCAAAATGAATTCGGAATCCTGGGATGAGTGTCAGAAGACACCCTATGGCAAGATTTGTCCGACTCGACAGCCCATCCAAGATATAACTGAGCAAACCGGATGTGAAGTAGATATGCTTCTCCATCCAAGCCCCCAAAGCTTAAGGCTGTGTGAGGTCCATCTCCAAGCTAGGGCTACGGCACAATGGACGTATTTAGCTAGCGAAGAGACATGGCTATTTTCGGTGGAAAAACCTACTAGGGTTTGTGTTATTTGTCCAGGAAAACCGGCGCAGGAATTGAAACTACGGGGAATAGGATTGCTACGCTTGGCGGCAAACTGTATAGGGCGAACGAACTCCATCACGCTCATGCATGAGCAGATAAAGAGAGATGGCCTATATTACCTGTACCAGCTAGAAATACACCTCCAGCTCTCCGACGCTATACCTGAATTCAAGGAACATCGGGAGCTCTTAAGCGAGTTGCGGAATAATCCTACTCTGATTCCAGACTCAAGGAATAAGAATGGCGAATCCCTGTCCAAAATTTTGGGAAAAATGCGTGAAATCAGCACCCATAAAAGGGAGATTGGACAGACGCAAACCCTCTTATATGGGGGTGTAACGGGTTATTTAGTTATAACCATCATAATCATTACAATAATGTTGATTAGATGCAAAAGGCATTCCCAAGGTAGTTGGTTAAACGCCGAACGACGAAAGCCAAATTATAATGTTAAGAAGACTGATTTCTCGACAATCAATCCGGAACCCGCGGTGGAATTAATTACGTTACCCGAGAAACCACTTCGATCTCCGAATTCAACTGGGACCCTACCCAAACAAATTAACGAACTCGATGCATAATTCCTTGTAAATAATTATAAGACCAAACTCACCCCATCTTGAGAGCCGTGATTCCTTTTTGTTCCAGAGGAAGAGTAAAATGTCGAACTCCAAGGTAGCCCGAATTACCTACGACCCCAAGGTTCCCATCCAAGGAATAATCAGCGCGCTGCAAGCTATAGGAGAGGTTCTGAGCTTCCGAATGGATGGCCGCAATACAGATATTCCTGCATTAATGGTGCGATTCGAGACAGCGAATCAATCTGCAGAAGCGACCTCCATTAACCACATCACCGGCTCTAAGCTCACTCGCAACCGTCACACGCAGACTGAGAGTGGAATAAAGGGCAGGATAGGCCCTGTAAGACCACGGATTCAGGGAAGGACAAGTCCATCCAGAGCCTCCAACTCCCGAGTCGCACGACATGAGGACGAAACATATACCCGTTTGTTCTGTAGACTCCCGCCATCCCAAACCTCCGAGGATCAAGAGAAGTCGTTTGTAGATCACTTCCGACAATTTGGAGAACTCCAGTATCATAAGATTATGAACGATCGATTTGGACGACTGGGGTTAGGATATGTTTGTTATTTCGAGCCAGAGCATGCAGCCAGAGCATTACGTCATAGTGACCGCTCATACCGGGCTCGACCCGCCGAGCCAAGGAAGATGTCCCTCCATGACCAAAGTCGACCCGACCAAGAGAGACAGATTTACCATGTTGGCTGCGGCCGACATGTTGACCGTAGCATCTTTGATCTCCATATAAATACGTGCCGATTACTACAATTACGACCATCCGTAATAACGCCAACCGCTCGCGTCAGGCATCTTAGATTGAGACGCGCCATAATAGGTTAGGTAAAGACCCAGAAGCCCCATCCAATCGGTTAGACCATCCGTACAGGTACCAATAAAGAACTTCACCCACCATGAAGCCGCGATTATGTGTAGCCTTAACATGTACTGATTAATGTAAGACCCTTGCCTCTTTCTCAAGGCCCGTACTAATTACTTTTTCCCTTTTTGTTCACAGATCCAAAACTCCTACGATGCAAGAATTGAAGTTTGCCGGATGCTATGCCGTGGACAGGGCCACGATAGTTTTCATCCTGAAAAAGCCCTGCACGTTTGAGCAGTTGCTCAAGTTCCTGGAAAAGCGCGGGGAACCAACCTCCATCCGTTGGAGCGGAGAACAGGCGGAGGTGGTGCTGGCCTCCGTGACGTTTTCCCCAGACTCCCCGGAATACAAGATGAATGTGATTCCTGCTTGGGTAGAGATTGTCAAGATTAAGGTGGCTCCGGAACAACCCATCCTTGCCCTCCCCATGCCCGAGCCTCGACCCAACGAGGCTATCAGCTGGGCGGATGATGTGGAAGAAGAGAACCCGGAGGTGGAAGACGTCCTGGTTCTGGGAGAAATTCCGGACGAGCCACAAAACCTGGAACCAGCGCCCTCGACGCCCGAAAACTCCAAACCTGCTGTGGACGAGAGGAAGTCGAAGGATTTTAGACCCCCGCTGAAGTCTGCAACAACTCCATCCGCGGCAACAAAACCAACAACCTCCCAACCTCCGACACCCAAGATTTCTACGGCACCGAGGGACTCCTCTCCGTCCGATCCCACTGAGCAATTCGACCCGTTGATGGTCGCGATCAAAGTGCCCAGTCAATTCAAATACGGAGATTTTGTCAGCCACTTTACCAGGTTTGGTAAAGTGGACTACGGCGCCTTCTTCCAGAGGGAGGGGGTAAACGGAGAAGTGAGGTGGGTTGGCCACGTGAAATATTATTCACCGGAACACGCCAGGATGGCCTTTTATTACTCCAGAGACTGGCGCCCAAGCAGAGTTCCCGCTCGTTATACTCCAAGGCAGATGACGACTTGCATTTTATGCAACTCGGAGGTAACCCGGGACTTCCTGTCCGATCACCAAAAATTATGCACCAACCTCCGGACGCTCGAAGAGACCAGGGCGGCTGCGGGTAAGAAGGAAGAGAACTTCGAACAGAAGAAGCCAACTCCGACCTACAAACCCGCAGCTCCAACCAAGGCTCCTACAACAGGAACAACCAAATCCATACCATCCAAGAAAACCAAGGACGAAAAGACTTTCATCAGACCTCCGTCCACAGCCCAAGGCCCTCTTGTGGGCACCAAGATCGTCTCTGGATATATACAGATATTTACCCACCGGATGGAGCTCCTCACCATCCGAGATGAAGGGCAGCGGGTGATACGACCCGAGTACTCCGGACTAGATGCTCAACTCCGCTCCATATACGGGGTAATCAGGCAGGAATTTCCATAAAGATCTCCTCTCCATCCAAAGAAAATGCGCTTATGAAATACTACTGTAGCGTAGGGTAATGCGCCCTCTCTTAACATATACACTCTTTGTAAAAACCTCCATCCTTTTGTTTGAAAAATATATATTCATGTGCCATAATATTTATACGTATCTGTCCCTCCTATTTTCTTGATCTCTCTCATAGGTAATTGACGTCCCCGAGGCCGGCAACGATTCCAAGAGGGGGAGGATGTTACGTCCCTCAATTATTCTTTTTTCTCTTTCCTTTTATTAAAAATATTAATTAATATATGAAAAATCCTTCTTGCGCTGTGCTCTCTGATGCTTTTCCGACTAGAAAGAGACAAAACTTTCAAGGCCAGAAAAGTATCTGGTTGCACCTCCGCGCGTGCAAGAATGTTGGGGGAGGCTTTTCGCTGACGAAGTCAGCCGAGTCTTTCTTTCTAAACTTCACCATAGGAGCGAGAGAGAGGCCCGAGCGGAAATCCACCCGGCGATAAGCCGAGGAAATAATTTTTATGCACTCTTAGTACGGATTTCGACTAGATTGGACGTGCCTGTCGACGCCATCTACTAGAACCAGCCCTCCAACATTCTTCAATAATTTCGATTTTCATTTTAAAAATTCAATTTTTCTTTAACTTTTCCATCCGGAATTTTTGATTTTTAATCTACTTAAAAACTTCAAAATCCATCCGATCTCCAATCTATTTGGAGATCGTACTTCCGCGCCGTGCACCAGAAGCTCCGTGAAATCCTCCACCTCCAGGAGCCGTTGCAGGACTTCACTCCAGTTAAAGGTAAATACATATATATATCTACAGCTGAATAAATATATATATATATATATACATATTTTCCCCCTGGGTTAGGCGCTCGTATATTTTCATAGGAAAAGAAAAGATTTTGATTTGTGCAAACGGAGGTGTTGGTGCGCGTAATTGCACCTCCGTCTTATAATAATTTAGAATAGAGACACGAACGAAGGCCGGACGCGGAGTTCATTTCTCTCCCCTTAATTTTTCCTTTTAATTATTGTAAAAATTTAAATTCGAGAAAACGCGCTTCCGCGGCTCGGCGTCGACGCCGAGCTCTTAGTATAGGAGAAGTGAGAGAGAGAGAGAGAGAGAGACACCTCCATAGCGTATGACGCGTAATCATCTCCTTTCTCTCTCGCTCTCATTGCCCGACGCATCACGCGCACACAGAAGCGTCTGTGTGGCGAGCGTGACGTCAGGAATTTAAGAATTAAATAGGGACGACACCGATTAATGTTTTAAATAATTTCCTTTAATACGAATACTCGTACTCCGCCCGCGTCGAGTGAAATATATCATCCATAGTTAGACAGGCGAAAGAGAGAGAGAGAGAGAGAGACGCCTCCGCAGTGTGTGTCGCGTCGCCATCTTCGTTCTCTCTCACTCTCATTACTCCAGCGTCACCCACACACAGAAGCGTCTGTGTGGCGAGCGTGACGTCACAGAAGGTTAGGATAGGTTAGGGCCAGAATATAAAAATTCAAATACTTCCATTAGTTAAATGCTCTAGGAAATTTTTGTTATTACACACCCTCTATGTAAATTTTCTTTATTATATTATTTTTGCAAATTTTGAGAATTTATAACATCAAATAATCCCCACAAACTTGAAATTTAATGTTCCTGCACTGTTGGGCTGAGCGCAGCCATCCATAGGATAAATCTGGTCAGTTTTGATAGCGAGCACCCTCCTCGAGCAACTTGCTGACAGCTGACCTCCCCAGATACTAGGCGTAGAGTCTTGTATCAAGACTAGAAGCGAGTCCTGATACTCCAGTCCCCTAAACATACCAACACCACCTCCATCACCTTTTCATCCTCTTCTCCATAAAAACTGGCTAAGGCGAGCTCGACGACACTGGAACATCTCCAGCTTATCCACTCCAACTAGATTTTGCACTGTGCTCGAAGGCGAGCACCCAGACGCCACTCGCACTGGAAGTATCAACGACACCTGGCTTCATAACTGTCTTCATGCTGGAGTGACTTGGAGTCACACAAGGCTACTCATCGCACTCACTCCAGGGAGGCTGAAGCAGTTTACAGAAAGCGAGCACTTGTCCTTGTATCAAGTGCCCCCAAAACTCCAAACTTCACACGATCAACTCTCTCTCAGAGCAGTGGACTCTTGGAGTGCATGTGAAGAGTTGTTCGCAACACAAAAACACAACACTTGGAGGTCGATCACTGAATCCTGGGTACTGGGACCACATTACAACTTGTAGAGTTGGTCGCTCCAGATGCCAGGTGTAGCGACTCCCTCCAGGCAGGTCCAACAATCTTCTTGTATCTCTTGCACCCATTAAAGGAAGCCAGCCACAGAGATCCTGCAGTGTGAGACTGTCTTCCTCGTATCGAGTCCTCCAAGATACTCGAACTTTACACAGCTAACCCTTCCAGAGTCATCGACTCTTGAAAGACAAATAGAGGATTCGATTCTACACTAGAACACTACACTCGGAGGTCGAGCACTGAATCTTGGGTACTGGGACCTCTATACAAACTGTAGAGTTGGTCGCTCCAGATGCCAAGTGTAGCGACTCCCTCCGTGCACTTCTTTTCTGCTTCCTCCAGATCCAAATAAGACTTGTTGTGTTCGTTGAAGGTCCCTGTAGTTTTCCCTCATTCTCCTTCCTGAAAAGAGAAAAGACAATTAACCACAAAACAAATTGTCCTTTTCAATATAAAGTCATATGCTCCTCCTCCCTATAGTTTTCCCAAATACTTATCTAAGAGTTTTCCTTCGAACTCCTGTTAGTACCTCCAGCTTCTCCACTCCCAATTAATTCAAACAACCCTGTTAAATCACAGCCTGGAATCTGGTGCAGCTGTGTTAGCTGTCAGCTGTGCGGACCTCGCGGGCTGTAACGAACAGCCCAGTGCGCACCTAGGCCGTCACTCGGGCAGCTAGTCGCCCAGTTGACACAACGTGTGTCTGAAAGGCGTCTTAAGAACGCCCTTCCTTGCCGCGTAACCAAATAAAAGGGAAAATTGCGTGCAGCGAGCAACTATATGCATTAGCATACTGCGTTGCACGTAACAGTACCACATAAACTTACGTAAATTACATTAATGTCCACGCATTTTGCTCTTTTTGGTCAGCAATGGCAAAGATAAAAAAAGAAGTTAAATTATGCTCGGTGAGCAACGATTTATGCATTTTAGTGGAATTCCTAAATGAAACCGAGCCATCTAATAACAAACCTTTAACCAACACTGAATATTTGAACTAGCTAGTAAAAGGAAAATATTTAAATATTACATCAGTCGTAGAAGAAGAGAAAATCGTCAATTGAATTTGCCATTCAACTGCGACTTTAGTACAGCTTCCAAAATGAAAATAAAATTATAAAATGCAAAATTTGATCAGCATCCAGCTAAAATGATAGCTGTAGGTGTTAAGTAATATACTGTGGATGTGTACACATGTATATATATGTGTATATATATTTTTATTCTTGACAAGTGATTTTTTGTACAAAATACCAACTGAATACTTTCCTTGTTCATTTTTTTATACGAAGGGTCCATAGGCAACAAATTTTGAACATATAAGTATCTATAGACTATAGAAAGTCACTCAACAAGCTATAAAAGGGAATACAAGAACCAAAGAAAGAAATTGGATTGACCGTTGTAAATATTTTTATCATCTGGACCCTTCGTATAAAGAAATCAACAAGGATAATCTTAATTTTGTATTCCGTACAAAAATTAGAAAATGATAAAAATATTGACACCGGTCATGTAATGAACATACCAATTAAAAAAAAAAATTTTTTTTCTCTTTCTTTTTATTTCTACTTAGCAAAATTTTAATTTCACTTGCTCCCTCGCTATTTTCTTATACTTCTAGGTTAAAGTTAATTGTAAATCCCTACTCATAAGTTAACAAATAAAGATTATATCTTTTTTAAAAAAGGTTTTAGAAAAAAAAAAACATTTAAGTTTCCCACCGAAAATCTTTCCCACACAAATCGCTGTTTTCCCGAAATCCAAGTGCAGGCCAGCCGTCGATAAGGCATCAGGAAGTCATAAACCCTTAAGTTTACGACTTGCAGGCCTCGCACAGCCCAACGGTCACTCTCGCTTTCACAGAGTATAGGAAAAATACAGGGAAAGATCTCGAATATTTTTCTGTTAAGAAAAATTATTTCACTCTTCTTTTAAAATGAAGCTAACTCAGAAATAAAAGAAAAAAAAAACTTTCTACAAATTTTAAATAAATCAAGAAATCAACAGAATGAGCAAAACAAACTAAATAAACAGGCAATGATTAAAATTAAGAATTCTTTAAATACATTATTATTAAATAATAGTTCTTAATAAGAATATGTTCATGATTTCAAAAAAATAAGGAAAATGTGTTTAAAGGAAAAACATTATCAAAACTTTACAAAACTTTACAAAACCTGCAAATTATTTCATGCCATATAAAATACTTGCACCAATTCAATAATTAAAATAATTAAATTTAATCCTTTATTACCTTATGAATTTTCTCTATAAAATGGCAAATTTGCAAGCTTTGTAAAGGGAAAAAGATAGCGAATTAATTTAGAAAACACTTCAATCAAATATATATAAGTTCACAGAATTACTTGAAATTCTACAAACTTTTATAAAATTAAGAAAACAATTAGAAAAAAAAAATGTTAAACGGGAAGACGACACAGCCAAACAAAAAAAAGAAAAATTGCTGTAACAAACATAGGAAATACACAGGCTTTTCCCAAGCGAAGCCAAGCTTTTCCCCCTCTTGGGACCTACAAGGGAGGAAAAGCCCAGGATATAAAAAGGCGGGCCCTCACTGAGAAAAGCGTAGTCTGGTCCTCGTTCTGCTGGCAGCAGTTGCTCTGCACGTTTCAGCTTCCCTAGGGCTAGTGTTGAATAAGTGTGTGCTTGTGTTGCTGACCTTCTGCAGCCGTGCCGTCTTCCCGTTTCCAAGGAGTCACCCTAGGGCCTGACTTCGCCGCTGTATCCTCGCTGCGGTTACTTTGTGTAGCGCTCGCCTCTGCGTAGTTCTTGCGGAACTTGGAAGCGTAATAACGTAAGTTGAATTTTTCTTGTAACTATACTGTAATTTTTCTCTTTTGTTTTTCTCTAATAAAAACAAAACTAACTAAACTCTAAATAAATATTCTTTCATTATCCTCTTTTCTGAGTTCCTTAGGGCAACTCTCCTTCATATCCTCTCAAAATTCTATAAACTATTTTCCTTTTCTGACAATTTGTGCTGTATGCCACTGCACTTTGTCGACAATAATATATAATTTGAATTTGATTTAGTTCGACAAGCAGAACTCTGCTCGACGATAATTTTCAAATAAAAATTATAAGAATTAATATAAAGGAATTTTCAAGCTGTGCTCAGCTTGTTTCTCCTTTATTATTAATTTGCACACTATTCCTAAATTTAAAAGTTTCTTGTTGTTTTTGTTTGTTGAGATTTGCAGTTGCTCTGCAAATTCTCTTAGGAGAGCACAACACTCCAGCAAGAAGCTTGAATTTCTCCCTTCACCCAATGCATGACAATATATATATATATATATATATTTATACATATAAGCACATCTATAATTTTGCATATCCACTTAAACAAGTTCAATAAAATCTGTTGTTGAATTTGTTTATTTTATCAAAATTTTCAAGGAAAATTTCCTTGCTCCGTAATTCTAAATTGAGCAGACAACTCTGCAAAATCTAGAATTTCAAACCGAGTTAAGCTGAGCTCTGCTTTTCTCTTCCCCCTTGCCGACTGGAGTGAGTTGTTTTTCTTTCACCGCTCTCCTTTCCGGTCAAGCAGAACCTCTGCATGACCAAGGAAGAAGCTAATTTATATTCAGTCAGTTTATACAAAAATTTGCTTTTGCTATGCAAATCTTTGTAGAATTTGATTAGGATTTAAAAAGAATAAGAAAAGGAACACACACAGAAAATTTCATTTCCATTCATAAAGATTTGCTGACACTCGGCAAAATCAATAGAAATTCCCTCATATTTTGTTTTCTCACGAAATAATAATTGTATAAGCCAGTATTTGGGTCTGTTTCTACAGTTTAAGGTGGTAAGAACTCAAATTTCAAAATCTTGTATTTGCCGCTCAATACAAGGTCTAATTATAAATTCAGAAACTAAAGGAACAAGTAAAGAACGAAATACGTTTGCAGTGGAATACATTTTTCCTTAAAAACTGCAAACGTCACAGATAAATCTGGTGACAGCGGTGGGATACCTGCCTCCAACCAAAAACTGGCTTAGAAAGAAAATTTTACATAATAATTTTAAGAAATTTATGTTAAGTCCCTACGCATGCCTTACTTACTAAAAATAGCTATAAGTTATTTTCAGCAATTAGTTATATAGTATGCGAGACCCTTCTATATTTACAGAATATTTCAAACGCGAAATTTTTCCTATTCTTGATAAAATTAAGATCATCACATTTTTAGACGATTTAATAATTACTGACTTCATGACTCCAGATAACAAAAATAAGAAGAAAATTAACGCACTTAAAACTAAAGAATTGAAATCATTTTAGAGCTGTGTTTAAACAATTTAAATATAATATTTAAAAACAAGATTTAACTCAACTACACAAATAATTGATTAATAAAACTATTTTATAAAATAACAAATGTTGGAATCCTATTAAAAAGCAATAAACCTAATAAACTTATTTAAAACAATATTTTAAAACATTCTCATTTACAAATCATTCAATTAAATATTAAACCTCATATTCACACATTTAACATTTTAAACTATTTTAACAAAATCCAGAATAAATACCTTTCAATAAAAACTTATTTATAAGAAACAGCAATAATAATACAAGGAAGAACATTTAAATCAAATAGATTTCATTCAACATAATAATAAAACTTAACGGATAACAGAACTTAATTTTCCTACAGTTCATAACACTGAATAGTCAATTTAAGTGGACGAAATTTGTCACACTGCACAAAGCTTCAGATAAAAGAAGAACTCAAGTAACGAACACAATTTCTTCAATTATAAACACTTTGCACTGATTAGAACTAAAATAAAAGCTAAATTAAATAAGACGAATCTATCATTCCTAACACTTAAAAATATTTAACAAAACAAAACTAAAACACAAAAGCAGTACCCTGTAACACGAACCAACACTTAAAATATTTCTGTATTTTCCTCTAATACCCACTGCAATCTTGAATTTGTTGTTGAATATATAACCGTTGACATCCCCACAAGTAAATCTAAAAACGAACAAATATATTAATAAGCAGACTGTTTAAATCATAAACAAAATGTATAATATAAATAAGAAATACTTTAGGATTTCTTGTAGTCGCTTGAAATAGACTGAGCGTTGTCCACATATATCACTAAAACTAAATCAAAAGTGCTTTTAACATACTATAATCAAATTCACATTTTATATATCTAAAACATATCAATAGTTGTTTTCAAGAAAAAAAAAAAAGCTAAAATATCGCATAATAAAGTTCTTTTGAGAACTACAACGCTATAAACTATAGATAAATAAAACTTTTAATTATATAAATTCACTTAATTATTCCTTATTACTTGAATATTTTTAAAAGACTTAGTGCTAAAAGAAAATCTCATTCCAAACAAATATATTGACTGCAAGTACATGAAATCTAAGTTTAAAAACAACATCAAAAGCCAGATTGAAACCTGCAAAGAAAAAAATTTAAACACATTTCACAAAGTATCTAAACTTTTAAACAAATTTATTTTAACTCTAAAATCATCAAAACTATACTTATCTAAAAACTCACAGATTTGCAAATAAACTCCTTTCTCAATATAACAATAATAAAAAAAATATATACGTAAATAGTTATAAATAAAAATTTAACAAACAAAATAACAACAAAATATATCCGACGTCTACATTTAAAGACCGATTCACAAATAAAACCCATCGAAGTTTACGAACCCCGCGTGTGTTCGTGAATAAGACGGACCGGAACGAACTGGAACGGAACGGTTTGAAATTGCGCGCCAAATTCAAATTTCAAAAACTTTACGAACGCACGGCACTCGTTCTTTAAATGGTTTTACTCAGACCTTTCGTAAACGAACTTAACGGAGTAGAAGTCGCATATTTGGGAGCGAATTTAGACTATTTACGCGGATTAGACGAAGATAGATGGACAACGGTAAACCACGTGTTTGAAAGATTCGAAGCCGTATTAGTAAGAGTAAATCAGCTAAGTAAGGAAAACACAAACCTCGTAAACAAAACGGTATGTTAACTAAAGAAATAACCAAAATAAATGAAAACTTAAACAAAATACAACACGCTCAATTAACAACGATCAATTCAGTTACACAAGGTTTCAAGAGTATCAATAAGAGGAAAAGTGACTTTCTTTACTCTAGATACTTATATGCTCAAAATTATTCTCCCATGGACCCATCGTATATAGAAATGAACAAGGAAAGCTTACAGTTGGAATTTTGTACAAACAATTACTTGACAAGAGTAAATAAATAAATAAATATATATATATCCATAATATATTACTTACCATCTACATGTATCATTTTAGCTGGATGATGCTCGAATTTTGTATTTTATAATTTTGTTTTTTTTTTTGGAAGCTGTACTAATGCTGCAGTTGAATGGCCAATTCAATTTGATGATTTTCTCTTCTTCTACGACTGATGAAATATTTAAATATTTTCCTTTTACTAGCTAGTTCAAATATTCAGTGTTGGTTAAAGGTTTGTTATTAGATGGCTCGGTTTCATTTAGGAATTCCACTAAAATGCATAAATCACCGAGCATAATTTAACTTCTTTTTTTTTTTTTTTGCCATTGCTGACCAAAAAGAGCAAAATGCGTGGGGCATTAATGTAATTTACGTAAGTTTATGTGGTACCTCACAAAACACTCGCGAAATTCGACAATTTATATCGACAGGAAATGGTCCAAAACGCGTTAAAACATGGTCCTACGAAAAATTTTTTTTTCAAGGACTTAGAAATATTTCAGGTGATGGACTTAGTCAAATTCCCAAAAATTCATAAAAAAAAAAATTTTTATTTATATCGACAGGAAATGGCCCAAAACGCGTTAAAAACATGGTTCTACAAAAAAAAATTTTTCAAGGACTTAGACGATTTTTAGAATTTCGGACTTAGTTTTTTTTCTACCATAGTCAGATGACGTTTTGGCGTGATTTATCACCTGATTTATCACCTGACAAATCACTTGATTTGTCACGTGATTTTTTGCAGTAGGGTCAGCATTCCGCTGATATTATAGTAGTAAAAGAGCGCTAAATTTAAATATACTTATAGTTACAGATAATAACATAATTAAAATGAAATGCAAGCAAACCAGTCTCTTGAAATGAAGGGAATTTCCACCGATAACCATAAATAAGTAAGTGAAATAAAAATAAAAATAATAAAAATGTATTTTTGACAAATCAGGAAGAATTAGACTTATGTGGAGAATACAAACATTTAAGAATTGGCTCAGATTATAAACAATTTGTAACAAGTAATTCTTGCGAAACCGTGTTATTAATAAATCCAAGTATTTCGTCATTTAACAAATGTACAGTTATTGTAGAAAAGGCGAGACATCATTATTTTGTTGCTACAGCTCAACCAAAGCATTGGCTTTTATCTGTTAATCAAACTAAAGAAATTAAAATACGATGTGTTACTACTGGACATAGAATTTCGATAATTAATAATGCAGTTATCGACCTCCCGGAAAATTGTACAGCGACCTGGAAGGCCGCAGTATTTCAGGGGGGAGGTATCAACGTTCAAAAATTCCATTATTATTCCCAAATTAAAATTAGATTGTTAAATCTGATTGAAACTAAAGAAATAAATGATACAAATGATCATCTCTCACCAAAAATTAAACATAGTAATACTGTTAAAATTATAGTTGTATGCGCTATATTTATCTCATTAGTAAGTATATGCGCCTTAGCATGATAGCATATTATAAACCCAATAAAATAAATTGTAAAACCGAAAATAAAACTAAAAGAAACACTGTACGCCTAGATCCAGATTTTAAATGCGAATTTAACGCTTTGGTAAATTCGGTACCAAGTGCTTGCTTACCGACGCCCGATCTCGCGTAAAACTCGCATTATCATAGGGTAATACTAACTACTGTTATAGTTATAAGTATAGTTGTAATAAGGTAACAATAATACGTATAAAAGTTACGTAGAAAAATTACGTATTTTTGTTACATAATTTTTTCATAAAAATTACGTATTTTTGTTACCTTATTTTGTTACATAATTTTGGTACGTGATCTTATTTCTAATATGGATAAAATAATCATTTTTAAGTTCATTCCCCCAGTTTGAGTGTTATCATAGATATGATAATCCCCATAATTGTCAGTATAGCAGGCTACAAACTAATTTCTTTTTTTTAAATAATATAAAAATATATGAAATTTTAAATAACATAAAAATAAATGAAGATTAAAAAAGTACGTATCAAAAATACTACACAAATTCGAACGCTGTGTTACGAACATTTCATACGTAATTTGTATACGTATTTTTGATTCGTAACAAAAATACGTAATAAAAATACATATTTCTTTTCAATATGGGGAGTATAAATAGAGCATAAAATAGAGAACTACAGCTCAGTCTTACATCCGAAATAGGCCGTCACTCTGCCTCTCCGAGTATCGAAATTCAGTCGATTTATAACTTAGAATTATTTCGAGAATCTGTATTTCAAAAGTATATTTTAAAACTAAATTTATAAGTAATATTTGTATAACAGTATTTGTTCTGATCAATAAACGCTGTGATAGGGAAAATGGTAGAGGCCGGGGTTTGGACCTCTCTCCCAGTCACAAATGGGAAAACGGATTACTTTGGGGTGCGTTCCCCCGTTCCGCTTCGCCCTTTTCCCTTGTTGATGGGCGTACTTCTCTCTACACACACGACTTCTACACTTCTACGGCTTGATTACTAACTTCCACCAAGGGGGTTTCCGCTTCGCTGCGTTTCCACTCCTTCTGCTCCACCACCTATAACCTAAAGGGGACTTCTACGCGTTACCTACTACTCCTTAATTGTGTTGAGCGCCAGGCGCCTTGTAGACGCCGCCGGATCACGAACTCCTCGCTCCGGTTGAGAATTCTTTTTCCCAGGGATGGGGGGGGTCTTCCCGAGACTACCACGTTCACGTACACATGCACGTGGCGTTTGCTGCACGCTCCGTTGACGACGCGGACTCAGCTACTCGCTCGAAGTAGCCGGTGCACTCGCGAATTACTGAGAATCAGCTTTAAACCACCACCTCACAACACAACCCACACTTAGAAATTAAACACAAACTCTGGTGATTTTTTTTATAATAAATATATTGCCACCTGGCTTGGGGAATACACTGGCGGTTTTGTACGTGTGCGCGGCGCGGATTTACTTTGCGGAAATTTCGGAGGGGAAATACAATAATTAAAGGGGGAAGAGAAACCCGTATGAGGGTGTGCGCGGGGCTCACCGTCTAATAAAAGCTCCTCCGTCCTAACTATCGACTTCTCCTACTATTACTACTCCTCGCTCCTAGCTACTCTCAAAAAAACTATAAAGTGCGTCCGGCTTCGATGTGAGCTTTCGGCTGAATGGCGTAGCGTCGCGGCGACGAACACTTCCGTGACGCCAGCCCTTACTCCCTCTCACTCGCTCTCGCATTAGCTATACTCTCTCTCTTCTGAAGGGTCGCCTCGTCGACTCGTTTCCGCCCGCACCGACGATACGAGCGACGATTGGCTGCGCGACGTCAGCGCAGACACTCAAAATCGTTTAGCGCCAGCGCGAGCGCGAGTTAAAATCGAGCGCGGCGCGACGTAATTTTCGCGCGAACGTTGGCCGCCTGCTCGACTCGCCGAGCTCGTCGAGCAGCGCCAGTGACGTCACGCGCGTAGTCGGCCGCTCTCTTTTTCTCCACGCTTCGCCGATCTCCCCTCTCTCTCGCACGCTTCTTTCTCTCCCTCACGCTGATACGCGCGCGCCACCTCGACTCGTCCGCCAACTCGCCGACTCGTCCTCTCTCTCTCTCACCAACACGTGCGCGCCGCCTCGACTCGCGCGCCAACTCGTGTACGCGCGCTTTCTCTCTCGCACTCGTACGCATGGTTCGCGCTCGACTACGTGCTACGCGCGGTCCGAGTGTATGCTTCCCCAGGTGCGCGGCGCACCCTGGGGGAGTCGCGGCGCGTCATTGTTCGCGGGTTGTGTGTGTGTCCGTGTGCGTGTGTATGTACGTGTGGGGAAGTCGCCAGGGCGGCGTGCGCGTCGCTGGTGGCCGCCAATATGGCGGCGCCGGTCAGCTGGTCCTCGTGGCCTAGCCGCGTCGCCAAGCCGTCTCCGTCGCCTCGTCGCCAGCCGTCGCGATACGCCTCGTCAGCTGCTCCGCTTCGTCGGCTGTGCTTGGTGCAGTCGCCGCCCGGCGGCGCGGCCTCGACGTAATCCTGGCGGCCCGAGTACGCTCGGGCGGGCATCCTCGCACGTGCTCTCTCTCTCTCTCGCACGCATGGCTGGGAGGTGCGGTAGCGCGTCGTCCGCTCCACACCTGTCACTTGGTGGGTGCTGTTGAGTGCAGAGAAGCTCGACGTTAAATAATTTATTTAACGGCGACGCCTTCTCGGCCACAAGACCCCCCCCGAGAGAGAGAGCCAAATCATTCATGCGGCAACAATTTTATTTGCAACGTCACAACGCAATCATTAAACTATATTCGGTCGATCAATCATTTCGAGAGCATCCGAATTTCACGCCGAAAAGGACTCCGTCGCTACCCTATTGAAAAATCTTACGTAATATTTTTCAATAGGGTACCGTATCGAGCCTACCAGCAGCGTCTGCGTCCGTACTGCACGGAAAGAAGTGTTCCCCGTCAGAGACGGTGCTGTTTGCCTGGCGGCGAAAAGTGCAACTAGCCCCGCATGGTGTCGTGCGCTACTCGACTTTATCCGTGCGCGCACGTCTATACTCGATGCTGCGAGCACGGGAATTTTCGGTGCCATTTGCACGGCGTTTTACCGTGCAAACAGCAGAGCCGCGGCATGAATTGAAAGACAACGGTCGGCGTATATTTTCTTTCGCGAGTGTTGTTTTCTTTAATTCTAATTATTTTTTTATTTAATTCTAATAATAATTATTTTTTTTTTTCAACAACTTCTTCACCTCCACAACCATGAATAATTATTAGAAAATCTTTATGTGCTTACAATTATTTGTCTTGTACACATTGTATTTTCCCTTCGAGTCTTATGTATATTCCCTATTATAGCTTGTCAAGTGACTTTCTTTACTCTAGATACTTATATGCTCAAAATTATTCTCCCATGGACCCATCGTATATAGAAATGAACAAGGAAAGCTTACAGTTGGAATTTTGTACAAACAATTACTTGACAAGAGTAAATAAATAAATAAATATAATATATCCATAATATATTACTTGCCATCTACATGTATCATTTTAGCTGGATGATGCTCGAATTTTGTATTTTATAATTTTGTTTTTTTTTTTTGGAAGCTGTACTAATGCTGCAGTTGAATGGCCAATTTAAATTGATGATTTTCTCTTCCTCTATGACTGATGAAATATTCAAACCTTTTTCTTCTACTAGCCAGTTCAAATATCCAGTGTTGGTTAAAGGTTTGTTATTAGACGGCTCGTTTCCATTTATCGATTCCACTAAAATGCACGTATCGTTAGTCACAGAGCATAATTTAACTTCGTTGTTTATTTTTGCCATTGCTGACTAAAAAGGCAAAATGCAAGCCCTATTGAAAGGATCTCATAAAACTCCATAAAATGGTGCAAAAACCGCATACAACCTGATAAATAATTTATCGGATTTTAAAAAATTTGCACATTTTTATAGTATTTTATAAGACTGTTCCAACGGGGAAAAGACGTGGCACAATCAGATGACATTAATGTAGCTTACGTTAGCTTACCTGATGTCAACGCTTGCCAAATTCATGTGTGTTCGTGCACATGGCAAGAGATTCAAGAAGCGCAGTATCGCCTCAATTGTATTAGGATCTTCTTAACCTTATACAGCACCTAATCGTGCTACGTGCTCGCACATACATGAATTACGCGTGTGTTGGTACCACAGAAATTCACATAAACTACATTAATGTCATCTAATCGTGATACGTGTTCTTGCATTTTGACTTTTTCGTCAGCAATAAAAAATATGAAAATAAGCCGCATTATGCTCTGTGACTAACGATACGTGCATTTTAGTGGAATCGATAAATGAAAACGAGCCGTCTAATAACAAACCTTTAACCAACA
This sequence comes from Sycophila sp. Sp_5, assembly GCA_018906775.1. Lineage (NCBI taxonomy): Eukaryota > Metazoa > Arthropoda > Insecta > Hymenoptera > Eurytomidae > Sycophila > Sycophila sp. Sp_5. The sequence continues at coordinate 18,301 of JACCID010000605.1, forward strand.
CTGGATATTTGAACTGGCTAGTAGAAGAAAAAGGTTTGAATATTTCATCAGTCATAGAGGAAGAGAAAATCATCAATTTGAATTGGCCATTCAACTGCAGCATTAGTACAGCTTCAAAAAAAAAAAACAAAATTATAAAATACAAAATTCGAGCATCATCCAGCTAAAATGATGCATGTAGATGGTAAGTAATGCATTATGGATACTCTGTTGAAACGACATTATAAAATACTATAAAAAAAAATTTTTATGTGGATTAACGTGTGTATTTGCACCATCATGCTTTATAAAATCATATAAATTTTCGTAATCATATAATAATTTATGAGTATTGTGACGCGAGGTACTATCGGGTACCTGCGCGCCGTCGCGAGCCTTCGCGGCGCGAGGGAGAGTTAGGCCGTGGCGCGCGGGAGCGGCGGCCATTTTGGGAGGCTCGGGAGATTCTCTCGAGCCGTCGGCGACGACGGACGCGTGCGCGAGCGGACCACCCGGGGATCGAGAGGAAGCGAGCGACGAGGACGTGCGAACGCGGAAGCAGCCGAGGACGAGCCAAGGCTGCATCCTTTGTAAGTACCGCCCGTGATTATTATCGAGTGCGGGCGTGTACCGGCGAGGAGTCGAGGAGCGCCTCGACTCCCTGGTGTTGACAGTGTTCTGCGGACGCGGGGGACGTATCCCCGGCTCGTCATTTCTTTCTCTCTCTCTCTCCCTAGTTCGCGGTCGCGGACTCTCGTGCGGTGGGAGTCGCGACTCTCGTGGAAGAGTCGCTGCGCGGTGCGATACCGGTACCTCGAGCACGTGCTCGAGGTCGGGTTCGTGAGTCGTCGCGCGGAACGGGAAAGCGACCCGTTCCTTCGCGTGTGCGTGTGCGTGTGCGTACACGCAGGGCAGGCAGGCGGCCTGCTCTTGAGCGCGGTGTTTGTTTACGTGGAGCAAGGTCGCGCTCTGCGTAAACATCACCGATCGCGAATCGCGCGATCGGCCGGCGAACTCTTGGCGCGGCCGAGAGTTCGTAAGAGAGCGCGCGCTTGCGTTCGCGCGCGGCTCCACTCGGCAACACTCGGGCGTGTTCGGAGCAGTCGGCTCGCACGCCCGACGACTACTAACCTTTCGGGACGCGATCATTGTAATTTCTTTTACGGAGGCAATAAAGGCCTCCGACTTGCCATTTTACTCGATCGCGTTATTCTTCCGAGTAGTCCGCGGGGCTACTCGGCAAACCCTCCTCGTCCTTAATCTCCCGGATACCGCCACTCTATCGCAGAGCCGAGCGGCCGGCATCAGCTGTCGTCTAGGAGGACGACAGCCACGCGAACGCGAGGAGCGCGTTCGTGCGACAGCACGCGAGTACAAGAAGTGAGAGTACAGGCGTACTCTCACGTTGTATACGGGCCGCGGCGACGTGTATTCGCCGTCGGGTGCTCGCGCGCACCCCGAGGTAAGGACCTCACGGGGCACTCGTGCGTGCCCCATTGCACCCATCTCGCGTAGACAGGTCTCCTCCGCGAGGTGAATCAGTCAAAGGAAAACCCCGTTACAACTGGCGCCCGACAACGTGTGCAGCGGAGGACAGGACCACGACGCGACAAATTTTAATTTTTCGTGAACGTAAAATTTCGAATTTGCAGATCGGGTTACCGACCGGGTCGGTAATCCAGAAACAGAAGCTTCGCGAATCGGCCGCTAGGTGGCGGCGGGCTTTTTTCACAAGGAGTGAAAAAGCCGCGAAATTCAAATTTGAATTAGATTTTAGAGTTCGCGTGCGTTCGTGAAGAGGGATTGAAAATAGAATTTTCTGTCAGAAACTGAAGGGGGAAAATCAGGGGATTTTTCCAGTAGTAAATTTAGGTGGAGAGAGAGAATCTTCAGGCGGAAGAAACGTGCGAAAAGGCGATTTCTTGAGTTTTTGCATGCGGTTTGCGCGGAAAACAAATTTTTCGATTTCTTTTTATTCGTGTTCGGAGAATTTATTCGATCAGACAGTCGCAGCCGTAACCTGCTCCTGTCAAAAATTTCTTTTTCACTTTGTTTGAAATTCCTGGAGTGTGTTCGTAAAGTGAACAGTCGCAGCCGTGCCCTGCTCCTGTACAGAGACTTTACGATATTGGAACTCACGGAGAGTTCCAAATTCTGATTGAATAAGCGAACGGTCGCAGCCGTGCCCTGCTTCCATTCATAAAGCTTTTAATCACTGAACACGCGGGGTGTTCAGAAATCATTCAACAGCATACAGTCGCAGCCGTGACCTGCTTCTGTATCGGGCAGCTGTTGAGTGAAAACTCGGAATCTCAACAAACCAAAAGCAAAAACAAAACAAGAATTCGCGCTTTCGATAGGGAACCTCTCGTTTTGGCTAGCTAGCGAACAAATGTAACTTACAACCGATTGTAACTTACTAACACCAGAAACACGTCTGGGAGAAAATTCTAGTAAGAATTTTTTCCATCCAAATTGAACTCGAAAATCGAAAGTTTTCGAGGAAAATTCGTTTTCTCGCTGAATTTGTCAGCGAGAATTTCGAGTAGAGTCGCGTTAAACAAATAGAGTTTTTTTTTACGCATTTCAATCGCGACTGCGCTACAAACTGTAGGCAGTCGTAAAGAAATTCTCTAAGACGTGTTTCAGAGAGAATCTCACACTACACAGTAGGAGTAGTTGCGTCGCCAACCGAAAGGTCCGTCCTATAAATTTTTCCGTGTTTTTGGGATAGAGGGCAGGCCTGTACTCAATCAGGCGAAGATGGAATATAAGTCGGAACCAACGGAAAGGGACGTCCAGCAGTGGCTGTCGGCGATCCCGGTCGAGGAACTGGAGGAGACAATCCAGCAACTTGGACTAAGAACAGACGGCGACTGCTTTGTGCAGCGTCACCGTCTGTATAATTGGCTGCAGGGTAATTACACCGCAGCCGATTTTCAGGCGTGTAACTCCTCAAACGAGGAGGAGTTACGCACAGTCCGTGAATCGTTGACGAAGTCCTTCATCGAAGAGATGTGCATGGACAGGACATCCACCACCATTCAGGACGAGAATTATGAGAAGGGCCGACCTCATCCTCTCTCAATTTATCAGAACAGCATCGTTTGCCATTCTGAAGGCGACAAAGGACTTGGCAACGTAGAGCCAAGTCACACACCGCCATCAAGGTCAGAAAATGAAAAGGACCGAGATAGCGAGACCGATGACTACAGCCAGTCGTCACAAGGTCAAACGTCGAGGGTGGAATCTCTGTTACAAGAGATCCAACAAGCCGTTCGAGCAATCGAACGAAAATATGACAGCTTGCTTAACACAAGTGTCAAACAGGCGAGGGCATTGACGGCTCTCACGCTGAGAGTCGATCAGCTGGCTCACGAGAGAGACCAGCAACGGCCGCCGATGTCAAGTACACGAATCGACGGCCGACAAATCGAGATGCGAACGGAGCAGACAAATCCGTTGCAATCGACACCGCGCGTTGGATTCCAGGAGACGTACACGATAGACGAGCCTGGAATCAACGAAACACTGAATGGTGCGAACACCATTCAGAACGCGCAACGGCGAATCCCGCCACGTGAAATCAGAACGTGGACTGATTTCACGAACGGAAGGACAAGAGAGCCCACTGGTCTTTCCACAAGCGAATTAAATCGCACAGGCAGAGGTCACGAGGACCCCAGCCGAATAGTTAGCCGATGGAACGTCACGTTCTCGGCTAAACAAGGAGAAGACGTAGAGTCTTTCCTTAAGAGTTTCGAGGACAATGCCCGAGCGGCTAAACTTAACGAGAGCGACATGCTGGCGTCGCTCCCGTGCGTCCTCAAAGACGTGGCGAGCATGTGGTACAGGAACTACAGCCGCGATTGGCATATTTCTGTCAAGCCACTCGGCGCAGATGGGGCTGCGCCCACGATAGGCAAGAGCGCCTACGAGACGACATTAGGCGTCGTTATCAACAAATAGGGGAATCGAGCAGCCATTACATAACATGCATGGAGAGCATGTTAGGTGAGATATCCCCGAGGATGACTAGGCTCCAGGAAATCGAGAAGATTTACATGAATCTTCTCCCGGAAATTAAAAGAATTATCCGGATAGAGATCTGTAACACGCCAGACGATCTAGCGGATCAATGCGTAAAGGCAGAATATATCCTGGACAGGGAAAAGGGCGATAGGACGCCAATTCCCCCATCCAAAGCGGTAATGCCAGAAACGGCATACAAACCGCAGAGGAAGAAGACAGGGACGTCTTCTCATGTAAAGGTAGCGGCAACGGCCGCTACACACCGCCGGACACACAGGAGAAGCCCGATGCTCCGATAGCCGGGATAGGTCGGCAAGAGATGGCCGATCTATTAACGAAGCTTAGCGGAGAGCTAGTGAAAGCTTTCCGCGAAAGCAACAAACAAAGGCAGGGAGGGGGAAACAAGGGTGCTTCCTCCTCGGCGAACAAAAACGGCCGTTCCGGAAGAGGCAACGCCAAGAAAAACAATGGCAGCGAGAAGGAAGGCCAGAAAAAGGGGCAAGCGAAAGAACCAATTCGTTGCTTCGGATGCGATAAAGAAGGCGTAATCCGAGCGAAATGCCCTAATTGCTCGCCGGAAAACGGGCAACATGGGAAGTAGGGCACTCACTACTTCCCCAAACGCCAACGAAGCTAGTCAGGAAGCTTCGGGAATGACCTCCCAGGGCGCGTTAGCGGGACGGCACTACCGGACGCCCCGACGGAGGAAAGCCTGGAAACCAGATGGTGGTTACAGGTGGAAGTGGAAGGGTTCCACTAAGCCTCGCCACGATCGCCGAACCACTTACGCAACTAACGAAGAAGGAGCGTAAGTTTGAGTGGACTGAAGTACAACACTCTGCATTCGAGCGGATAAAGGCTCTCATAGCCTCCGCACCAGTCTTGCAACGCCCCGACTTCAACAATGAGTTTGTTGTACAAACAGATGCAAGCGACTCAGGAATCGGAGCAGTTCTACTTCAGTTTGAAGACGGCAAGGAGCGAGCACTGGAGTTCGCCAGCCGCGTCCTCCTCACCTGCCGAGAGGAACTTACAGCGTGACAGAACGAGAATGTCTCGCTGTAGTATGGGCGATAAGAAGTTTCGCCCATACATCGAAGGCTACGCATTTCGCGTAGTCACGGACCACAGCTGTCTGCGTTGGCTGCGCACACTGAGTGGTCCGACAGGGCGATTAGCGCGGTGGGCCTTGGAGCTGCAAGGACACCAATTCACTGTTGAGCATAGAAAAGGCGCGCTCAACAATGTTCCAGACGCCCTTTCTCGAATGTACGAGGAGGAGGGCGAGGAGACACCAGTGGCAGGTGTCTCGTGGACGGAAAATTCCCAGGATGAGTGGTACCTCCAACAGCTTAAGAAAGCCAAAGAGGAACTACTCACCGATCCGAAGATGAAGTGGATCGGGGGAGACTGTTTTATTACAACACCCCGACCAACTTATGCAAGGAATCCTGGGGGAGGACGACGAGGCTTGGAAGCTCGTCGTTCCTCTAGAAAAACAAGGGGATATCATGAAAGAGTGTCATGATAGCCCCACAGCAGGATACTTGGGGCGAGAGAAGACTCGCACGGGTTGCCCGTCAATATTATTGGCCACGTATGGATGCGTGCATCGCCAATTACGTGCGGCAATGCCAGACTTTCCAGCAGATAAAGGCTGAGCAAAGGCCGCCGACGGGACTCATGGGCCGCAGGGTCATCGAACGACCCTGGCAGTATGTCGCAGGCGACATTATGGGCCCGCTACCAAGACGAGTAAAGGGTACGAATACATCCTAGTTTTTCAGGATTTATCACACGGTGGGTGGAAGTGATTCCGCTCCACCGCGCCACAGGCGAAGCCATACTGGCGGAGTTTACAGAACGCATCTGTCCTCCGGTTTGGAACACCCGAAGTCTTCCTCTCCGACAACGGGACAGAGTTCAAAAACCGAACGATCGACGGTTTTTTTGAACACAAAGGGGATACGTCATGAAACGACGCCCCCGTACCATCCGCAGACTAACCCTGTCGAAAGGGTTAACCGAACGATGAAGCAGATGATCATGGCTTTCATCCAAGATGACCATGACCACTGGGACGAGCATCTTACAGAGCTCGTCCATGCGTTCAACAACTCCAAGAGTAGTGCCACAGGAATGACACCTGCATTCCTCGTCTACGGCAGGCATCCGAAGCCCCTAGACTCGGAGTATAGCAGGCAGATGCTTGATATACTAAAACAAAACGAAGAGGAGGCTCGAGAAGAATGGGCTCTCCGAATGAGGAATCTCTCCGAGGTCCACGACATGGCAGCGGAGAATTCCGACAGGGAACGAGATCGACAGGCGCGTTACTATAACGCGGGCCGACGTGAAGCGAGCTTCAAAGTCGGAGATCTTGTATGGAAAAGGAATAAAGTCCTTTCCAATGCGGCAAAAGGAGTAGCTGGAAAGCTAGGTCCGAAGTTTGCCGGACCGTACGAGGTTACGGAAATCTTGGGCAGCAACACTTACGCGTTGCGTGACCAAAGTGGACGGACAGTGGGTCCGATCCACTCGAAACAGATGAAACCGTACATCCCGGCGCAGACGTTCCTGCTGAAGAAGAGGACGTCGAGACCAGCGCCCGACCTCCGGGGGAAGGCGGGAGTCGTGTGGATGCGCCCACGACTCCATTAGCAGAGGCTGATGAGGAGAAGAGCGGTGCCAGCGGGCAAGCGTCCCAGGCTGGGAGCGCCCAGCCTGTGGAAAAACCTGTAAAGCGCGGACGCCCGCGTAAAGCGTCCTACGCCGTCACGCAAGTTACAAACGCGGACGCCCGCGTAAAGCGTCCTACCGCCGTCACGCAAGTTACAAACGCGGACGCCCGCGTAAAGAGTCCTACGCCGTCACGCAAGTTAGAAACGCGACGGGAAAGCGAGGACCGGGTCGTCCACCCGGTTCTAAGACAAGGCCAGCGCGGCCAAAACGTAAGACGCGAGGAAGACACGGTCGACAGGAAAGAACCGACTCTGAGAGCAATTCCTCACTATCCCTCTTTTTCTTTCCGTCCCTTTCCTAGATGGACCCGTACGAGATGGAGGAGGGGATAGCCCGTCTCCTCC
>JACCID010000606.1:0-26055 GCA_018906775.1 Sycophila sp. Sp_5
CTATATTCATATAATTTATTACGTATTCAATGTTATTCTATGTAATCTAATCAATCACATATCTCACATATATTTTACACGATATTCATATAATTTATTATGTATTCAATGTTATTCTAAGCAATCTAATCAATTACATACCTCTCATATATATTTTACACGATATTCATATAATTTACTACGTATTGAATGTTATTCCGTGCAATCTAATCAAGTGCATATCTTACATATATTTTACACTATATTCATATAATTTATTACGTATTCAATGTTATTCTATGCAATCTAATCAATTACATATCTCACATATATTTTACACTATATTTATATAATTTACTACGTATTCAATGTTATTCCATGCAATCTAATCAATTACATATCTTACATATATTTTACACTATATTTATATAATTTACTACGTATTCAATGTTATTCCATGCAATCTAATCAATTAAATATCTCACATATATTTTGTACTATATTCATATAATTTATTACGTATTCAATGTTATTCTATGCAATGTAATCAATTACATATCTTACATATATTTGTCACTATATTCATATAATTTACTACGTATTCAATGTTATTCTATGCAATCTAATCAATTACATATCTTACATATACTTTACACTATATTAATATAATTTACTACGTATTCAATGTTATTCTATGCAATGTAATCAATTACATATCTTACATATATTTTACACTATATTAGTATAATTTACGACGTATTCTATGTTATTCTATACAATCTAATCAATTACATATCTCACATATATTTTAAACGATATCCATATAATTTATTACGTATTCAATGTTATTCTATATTCATATAATTTACTACGTATTCAATGTTATTCCGTGCAATCTAATCAATTGCATAACTTGCATATATTTTATACTTTATTTATATAATTAACTACGTATTCAATGTTATTCCATGCAATCTAATCAATTAAATATCTCACATATTTTTGTCACTATATTCATATAATTTATTACGTATTCAAGGTTATTCTATGTAGTCTAATCAATTACACATCTTAGTATATTTTACACGATATTCATATAATCCTCCCACCCCCTACCCGTATTTCCCAGTGTTATTCCATGCAATCTTACGACAACGTACCCTCACATATATTTAAAAGGATATTCATATAATTTATTACGCATTCAATGTTTTTCTATGCAATCTAATCAATTACATATCTTACAAATACTTTACTTTATATTAATATAATTTACTACGTATTCAATGTTATTCCGTTGCAATCAAATCAATGGCATAACTTGCAGATATTTATATTTTATTATATAATTAACTACGTATTCAATGTTATTCCATGCAATCTAATCAATTAAATATCTCACATATATTTTGTACTATATTCATATAATTTATTACGTATTCAATGTTATTCTATGCAATTGTAATCAATACATATCTTACATATATTTGTCATTATATTCATATAATTACTACGTATTCAATGTTATTCTATGCAATCTAACCAATTACATTTCTCACATATATCTTACACGATATTCATATACTTTATTATGTATTCAATGTTATTCTAAGCAATCTAATCAATTACATACCTCTCATATATATTTTACACGATATTCATATAATTTACTACGTATTGAATGTTATTCCGTGCAATCTAATCAAGTGCATATCTTACATATATTTTACACTATATCATATAATTTATTACGTATTCAATGTTATTCTATGCAATCTAATCAATTACATATCTCACATATATTTTACACTATATTTATATAATTTACTACGTATTCAATGTTATTCCATGCATCTAATCAATTACATATCTTACATATATGTTACACTATATTTATATAATTACTACGTATTCAATGTTATTCCATGCAATCTAATCAATTAAATATCTCACATATATTTTGTACTATATTCATATAATTTATTACGTATTCAATGTATTCTATGCAATGTAATCAATTACATATCTTACATATATTTGTCACTATATTCATATAATTTACTACGTATTCAATGTTATTCTATTTTTTTAGTTTACCTATATATGCCACACATTTTAAACTATATTCATATTCTATATAATCTATTTACTTATATATGTCACACATTTTAAACTATATTCTTATTTAGTAAAATTTATCTACTTATATATGTCACATACATTTTGAACTATATTCATGTTCTATAAAATCTATTCATTTATATATATGTCACTTACATTTTGAACTATATTATTATTCTGTAAAATTAATTTACCTATATATGCCCTGTTTAAAAACCTCGCGTTGACATCTCACGTGAGATCTCACCTTAAACCTCTCGTGAGATCTCATGTGAAAACCTCATCTGACCAAGTAGAGAAAAAGATAAGATATGTAATTGAGTTATAAGTTCCGATGAAACAAAAATACTACCCAGACCATACTTTTTTATGCGTTTTGATCGATTCTAAGTCCCCTACTGCAAAAAATCGCGTGATAAGTCAAGTGACATGTCACGTGATAAATCATGTGATAAATCATGCCAATACGTCATTTGACTATGGTAGAAAAAAAACTAAGTCCGAATTTCTAAAAATCAGCTAAGTCCAGCTGCTGAAAAATTCTAAGTCCTTGAAAAAAAAAATGTTCGTAGGACCATCTTTTTTATGCGATTTGGACCATTTCCTATCGATATAAATTGTCTAATTCGCGAGCACTTGTGAGGTACCACATAAACTTACATAATCTACATTAATGCCCAAGCATTTTGCCCTTGTTGGTCAGCAATGGCAAAAATAAAAAAAGAAGCTATATTATGCTTGGTGAGCAACGAATTATGCATTTTAGTGGAATTCGTAAATGAAGCCGAGCCATCTAATAACAATCCCTTGACCAACACTGAATATTTGAACTGGCTAGTAAAAGGAAAATATTTGAATATTTCATCAGTCGTAGAAGAAGAGAAAATCGTCAATTGAATTGGCCATTCAAACTGCGGCATTAGTGCAGCTACCAAAATTAAAATAAAATTATAAAATGCTAAATTTTAATAGCATCCAGCTATAATGATAGCTGTAGGTGTTAAGAAATAATACTGTAGATGTATACACATGAATATCTCCCGATATTATTATAGTTATAAGGTCAAAACCAAGATTATCCCCAGCGGGGAGGAGCGGAGAGGAGGGGGGGAGGAGCGGGGAGGAGGGGGGAGGAGCGGAGAGGAGGGGGGGAGAAGGGGGGAGGATAGTTAAAGAGGAGCAGGAATATTTTTTAAATATATGAAAAGACATCATTAAAATGATAAATATAACATAAATTAATGAAAAAATGGAGGAGAGGAAATGTTGAATGAGGAGCGGTGGAGGAGGGGGGAGGATGGGAGAGGAGGGGAGAGGAGACGGGGGGAGGAGGGCGGAGGATGGGGATAATCTTTGGTTTTGACCTTATAACTATATAATATAGGGAGATATTCATGTGTATACATCTACAGTATATTTCTTAACACCTACAGCTATCATTATAGCTGGATGCTATTAAAATTTAGCATTTTATAATTTTATTTTAATTTTGGTAGCTGCACTAATGCCGCAGTTGAATGGCCAATTCACTTGACGATTTTCTCTTCTTCTACGACTGATGAAATATTCAAATATTTTCCTTTTATATATATTTCAAATATCTCCCTATATTATATAGTTATAAGGTCAAAACCAAAGATTATCCCATCCTCCGCCCTCCTCCCCCCTCCTCTCACCTCCTCTCCCATCCTACACCCTCCTCCACCGCTCCTCATTCAACATTTCCTCTCCTCAATTTGTCATTAATTTATGTATATTATCATTTTAATGATGTCTTTTCATATATTTAAAAAATATTCCTGCTCCTCTTTAACTATCCTCCCCCCCTCCTCCCCCCCCCCTCCTCCTCCGCTCCTCCCCCCTCCCTCCCCCGCTCCTCCCCCCCTCCTCTCCGCTCCTCCCCGCTGGGGATAATCTTTGGTTTTGACCTTATAAACTATATAATATAGGGAGATATTCATGTGTATACATCTACAGTATATTTCTTAACACCTACAGCTATCATTATAGCTAGATGCTATTAAAATTTAGCATTTTATAATTTTATTTTAATTTTGGTAGCTGCACTAATGCCGCAGTTGAATGGCCAATTCAATTGACGATTTTCTCTTCTTCTACGACTGATGAAATATTCAAATATTTTCCTTTTACTAGCCAGTTCAAATATTCAGTGTTGGTCAAGGGATTGTTATTAGATGGCTCGGCTTCATTTACGAATTCCACTAAAATGCATAATTCGTTGCTCACCGAGCATAATATAGCTTCTTTTTTTATTTTTGCCATTGCTGACCAACAAGGGCAAAATGCTTGGGCATTAATGTAGATTATGTAAGTCTATGTGGTACCTCACAAAATGCTCGCGAAATTAGACAATTTATATCGATAGGAAATGGTCCAAATCGCATAAAAAAGATGGTCCTGCGAACATTTTTTTTTTCAAGGACTTAGAATTTTTCAGCAGCTGGACTTAGCTGATTTTTAGAAATTCGGACTTAGTTTTTTTTTCTACCATAGTCAAATGACGTATTGGCATGATTTATCACATGATTTATCACGTGACATGTCACTTGACTTATCACGCGATTTTTTGCAGTAGGGGACTTAGAATAGATCAAAACGCATAAAAAAGTATGGTCTGGGTAGTATTTTTGTTTCATCGGAACTTATAACTTTTTCTCAACTTGGTCAGATGAGGTTTTCACGTGAGATCTCACGAGAGGTTTAAGGTGAGATCTCACGTGAGATGTCACGCGAGGTTTTTAAACAGGGCATATATAGGTAAATTAATTTTACAGAATAATAATATAGTTCAAAATGTAAGTGACATATATAATTGAATAGATTTTATAGAACATGAATATAGTTCAAAATGTATGTGACATATATAATTGAATAGATTTTATAGAATATGAATATAGTTTAAAATGTGTGACATATATAAGTAAATAGATTTCATAGAATATGAATATAGTTTAAAATGTATGTGACATATATAATTGAATAGATTTTATAGGAATAAGAATATAGATTAAAATGTGTGACATATACAGGGTGTTCAAAAATGAACTGGCACGACCAGTATATCCGTGTTCAGAATAACATTCTAAGCACTTTTTCACTTTTGGCATTTTTCAGAATTTGGGATAATTATGGAGTTATTATTAATTAAAATCTACAATAATTAGCCAATCAGCGCTCGATTTGACGATGATCCCCGCATGTCTCTCCCCGCGCGGCCCATACTGCTCGAGTAAACCCCGCCTACCAGCGTCAGCTAGAGCGCTGATTGACTAATTATTGTAGATTTTAATTAACAATAACTCCATAATTATCCCAAATTCTGAAAAATGCCAAAAGTGAAAAAGTGCTTAGAATGTTATTCTGAACACGGATATACTGGTCGTGCCAGTTCATTTTTGAACACCGTGTATAAGAACGAGAAAAAAAATTGAGTAGAGTTTAGCGCAGACTTTATTTTTTCTTCAAGTGAACTGTCTCAGGTGTTTCTATTTGTACATTTCGTCATATATCATTGATGTACATAATCTATCGCTTGAGATGCTATACAAATTTCATAAAATTGATATTAAGGGGATGCCTAACTTAATTTTCGCGCTCTACTATACCGACGATTCTCTATGTTCTTTGCTAATCTCTAAGGCAAATTTGATTTTTCAAATAATTTTGAAACGGCTTGCGTAATGGCAGTTCTGTTTGCATCAAAATGTTATTTATAATTCGTAGAATGTGCGTAAACTTCTTTTTTGGCTGATTACAATTCCAATTGAAAAATAAGTCAGTATTTTCAGCAATAGGAAACGAAATCAGCCAAAAAAGAAGTCTACGCACATTCTACGAATTATAAATAATATTTTGATGCAAACAGAACTGCCATTACGCAAGCCGTTTCAAAATTATTTGAAAAATCAAATTTACATTAGATGCTATAGCAGAGAATATAGAGAATTGTCGGTACAGTAGAGCGTGGAAATTATGTTCGGCATCCCCTTAACCACCAAACAATTGATGAAGCACACTTTTCCTTTGATTAATTTTACATGTTTTTACATGTTTTACTCTTTTATTTCTTGTCAACAGTGAGGTGCAAATATTCAAAGTTACTCTGTGTTTTATCAAACAATAAATGTTGCTTCAAAAACAAGCTGTCAGATTTTTAACAAAATGCGACTATATACTAAATTATACAATACTGAATTTTTTTATTAAACTGAAATATAAATTTATAAATTGCATACAGAAAATTATCAAAAGCTGAAACATTAATTTCAGTGGTAACCAAACTAAAATTTGGATTAATTATGCAGATATATCACCCTCCCCGATGCTCGTGATCACAAAAACTTGGTATACCCTGGACTCTTTCCGTAAATAGTAATGTTATATCTCATGTAGCTGTATCGAGGTATGGTATAAGTCAGGGAAACAAACGTGAAACCTGGTCCACCAGCGACGATGGCCGCAAATCCGTCAAGTTGCGCTAAATCTTGAACCACGACTTGAGTAATGAAGTAGATGTTATTACCGACGTAAGTTTTACTGAGTCGAAAGGTCTGGTCGGGTGAGCTGCGTCTGCTGTCCTCTCTGCTCTCGATCAAATCGTCGCCAGGTAGTCTTTGACCGACAGTTAATGTTCGGTAATCATGCAATCCCGATATCGCCAAAGACGTTGTGATGTACGTTAAAAGAACCAATAGTCGGTACATGTTGTCAGAATTCAGTTTATGCTAAATTTTAATATCCGACATTAATAATTAAAAAAAAAGTAAACAGAGTAGAAAAAGAATTTAGGTAAAACAATGGAAAATTTCTTACTATTATTTCATTATAATTAGAAAAGCATAGAGCAAATAATAAAAAATGTAAAATAGTGATTCTAATTCTTCAATTCTTTGTCATTTTTCTGATTTTACATTTAATTAATCTATGTGTTAGCACTTACTTCCGTTTAGGATCTATAAACGTCAGGAACAAACAATCGGATGCGATAAAATTTCAAAATTTAAACAATTGAAACGAAGTATTAAACAAATCAAGTATTTTTGTTTTAAAGTCACCGTAGATAGAAATGCTATAGTAGTTAGGTATCTCTTCCACGAGTTGAGGAAGTTATTTGACTATTCGACTTCGAGCTCTCAGTAAGATTGAACCACTTATCCAACATTGCTGCTGTTATCTCTGAAAATAGACCCTTGTAACATTCCCCATTAAATTATACCTTGTTAAATTAAACATCAATTTATTTTTAGTTATTACGTCTCATTCGTTATTATAACTAAAAAAAGAGAGCATCGTACAAGTTTCACATTAGAAAGCTTTATTTATTAATAAAATAAGCTTTATCATTTAATATTAGGCAACAACAATTTTCAATATTTCCAATATTTAACTTGTATTCGGTCTTATATTGTGTCGACGTTTTCTTTTTCATCTTTGTTGTATAATCAAGACAATTTGCTAATCAACACCCATCCATCGCTCTTTTAATCTCTCTCTCTCTCTCTCTCTCTCTCTCTCTCTCTCTCTCTCTCTCTCTCTCTCTCTCTTCACAACATTTCTTCAACACATTTACGAAATGTTTTTTACAACAACAAAAATAGTTAAGTATATGAATAGGCAATATTTTTTACAAAATTGAAATAAAAAAAAAATATGTCCAGTAATACGGTGAATAGAAACTAAGAGGATCTGACATCTTGAAATTTGTTTTTAAATATTGATCTAAAATAAATCTAAATTATTAAAAATGTTATACCTTTCAAATTTATTTGATTAACTAATTTTTTTAAGACCAACAATTCCTGATAATGCTTTAAAAATTTGTTTAGTTAAATAAATGTGATAGGTACTGCTTTTTAGCACTAATTTATTTGAAATAACTACATTTTAAGACCATCAGAAATAATATCAGAATATTAATTCAGGAGAAATTTTAAACTAAATTTATTACAATTTATTATTGTTTTTATATATTTTTAATAATATAAATAGATTTATTTTAGGTTAGTATAATTAAGGTGAAATTTTAAAGTGCCAGCCTTCGTAAAGGAAATCTTTTTTTTCTATATTTATCTTAACAATAATAATGGTCTTCAAAGTATATACTGTGCATTATTTATATTAAAGCAAAGCAGTTCAAAAAATACAAGAAAATCATTGTGTTAGAATAACAGTTTCAGCTTTTATCTCCGGATAAGTGCTTTCGAATCTATCACATTATTCGGATTTTTTGTGTGTCTCTCTTTCTTTCATACACCTCGAAATAATATTTTGAAACGAATAGAGGTAAAAAGCGCTAATCAGCTTCAGTGGTCCCATCAGCAACGTCTGAAGAAGCAACTCGCACCAAGAACTGTAAGGAGACATTCCGGAACAAAGAGTCGTCAAGATAAAGCTTTCGAAACCAGTAATAGAGAAAAACTTTTCATCCTAAAATTTGATAAAATTCTTTAATTTACATTTTTTTTTTATAAAAATAAATTATTTACCAGTGCATCGTTTAAAAGCTGCTCAGCTACTATTTCTGGCTGCACTAATGTGGCGGTGGAAGATATAAGTTTGGTTTCCAAAGGTTTCGATTGTTCTTCCAATTCGAATCCTGGAGTATCCGTGTCTGGGGGTAAGGAAAGAGTAACTGACACATTGTGCGGTGCTAACTCCATTGCCAAACTCTCAGCTAATCCTCGTAAGGCGAACTTAGTACAGCAGTATGCAGAGTAACCGAAAATTCCTGCACATAAATATATCGTGTTAAGATAATGTATTCATTCATTTATTCCCATCAGCTTAAAATTACAAACTCTTTATTATAAAAATATAATTTTAAATAATGTATAATATTTATGGATTAATATTATACAAAGAAATTAGAATGAAAATAATATTAAGTAACTATTTATTTGTTTTATTTATACAAAAGACACGATCAATGCTTATAGTTATAATTTTTTAAATAGTCAATGTGTAAGAACAATAAATTATAAACACAAAGTGTGTGTTTATGAAGGGGCAAACTTGTGTAAATTTGAAAGCCCTATGTAAAATGAAATGTAACAAACGTCAAACAAATAAAATATAGAAAATTTATGTAAACACAATAGTACACTATGGCATATAGACAAAGAATATGAGTAAACTAAAAAAAATCACAGGGAAGAAGTGTTCAATTATAAAACGTACACAAAATAAGTACAGCTTTAAAGGAATTTAATAATGTACTAATGAAGAATAAAGTTTATTTATACATATTATTTATAAAATTTTGTAAATAAATGAATTTACAAGAAATTTAATATTATTGAGGGTTAGCGAATAAAAGGGCGTGGTTTGATAAAAAAAGACTTTATTATTACAAACTAATGCCGCGCGAAAATGCGTGCTACTCGAGTGTCGAGAGCGATCTGACAAGCTCAGCCGTCTGTCTCAGCGGCTAGGACGAGCGGTGGCATTTGTGTTGGTGGCGGTCTTGGGTCCGCAGTATGGAACGTATTATAAAAATATACGTGTATATGATACGAGAGTTTTTTTTTATATTTTAACACCTCCACTACTTGGATATTTTTATCTTGATTTTTGCTCTGAACAAAATAAAATCCCATACTCGTGTATTCCTTTTATATAGCGTAGAATGCTTTACAGCATGCCAGTGCGTTTCATCGTGGCTGTCTAAATAACGACTTACAATGCCAACGGCATACGCAATATCTGGTCTTGAGACCATCGCTGAAAACAGGAGCGACCCAACGGTCTCGTGGTACGGCAAATTTGTTGTGGACACATTTGATGATTTTTCTAATCTAACGTGTATGTCAGCGGGAGTTTTGACAGTGTTCGCACCAATCATTCCAAATTTTTGTAAAATCCTATCAATATAATTTCCTTGATTTAAAAAGATAGAGCCACGATCATGAAAAATGTCAATTCCGACGAATGAGTTTAAATCGCATAGTAGTAATATCAAATTTTGTTTTAAAGGCGATAGATAATTTTTCTAAAAAGCTAGAGCCTTGCACTAATAACAATCCATCGTCAATGTACAAAGCTAAGTAGATTTTATTGCCTTCAAAGTTACATGTGTAGATACACTTATCCGCATTACTTTGTATAAAACCTAAACTTTTTTAGTCATCTTACTGAAAAACTAGGCTCGCCACATGGCGCGCTTTGCTTCGTGAAACAATCGGCAGAGGCTAACGCCTCACATCGCTGCGTGATGCAAGAATGCAAAATGCGAATCTCAACGCAAGTGAACCCTGCCGAAAAAAATCAGGTGATAAGTCAGTGGCGAATTTGACATCAACAAACATACCACCTGACATATTAACTGTCATATAACCTGTTACATCATCTGATTATTAGGTAGTTAACAAAGATATAATTTAGCCTTATAATTTCACACTTGAACTCAAGTGTTTTTAATTTACTTTTCAAATGTAATATTATCATTCCATCTGCATGTGCATCTCGTGAGGGGTCGTGTGAACACTAGCATAAAGGAACATACATAGGTTCGTGCGACACTTCCCTGCTGACAATATCCTGCAGGATTTCCGTTAAGAAAATCCTGCGTGATTTCTTCTTATACGGTCTCTTATCCCGTAGGAAATCATGCGAAATGCTGTATGAATCCTGTTGTTCCGTGCAAGGAAAAATGCAGGATTTTCTTGACGGGTATCCTGCAGGATATTTTCCTCTGGGAAGTATCGCACAGTCCCATGCATGTTCTTTTATGCTATTGTTCACGCGACCCCTCACGAGATGCACATGCAGATGGAATGATAATAGTACACGTGAGAATATTGTAATTGTATGTTCCGGTTTAAAAACACTTGAGCTCAATTTGCGAAATTATAAGACTAAATTATATCTTTGTTAATTACAATCAGATGATGTAACAGGTTATATGACAGTTAATATGTCATGTGTTATGTCAGTTGATATGTCAGGTGACAAATCAACTGATATGTAGTGTCAAATTCGCCACTGATTTATCACCTGATTTTTTTCGGCAGGGAATCGGCTAAAGTGTCGTTCAGACCGTAAGGAATTAAGGGGAGGTCGTACCATCCTACATTACCGACCGCGATACGAATCGCTGTTTTCAACTTTTCTCTGTCATTTATTAGTGAAATAATGCACAAATTAAATTCCACTCAAAAAATTCATTGAAGAAGAGGGCTCAACTAAGATAATTGTAATACGAAGTCAAAAATTATAAAAATAATACATTTTTTAATTTGACATAAAACGATGTAGAGTTGAACGATCGCAGCGCCATTGCTTATTTGCTAGTAAGGTAGCGACGATTTTTGATTCCGTATTACAATTATCTTAGTTGAGCCCTCTTCTTCAATGAATTTTTTTAGTGGAATTTAATTTGTGCATTATTTCACTAATTAATGACAGAGAAAAGTTGGAAACAGCAATTCGTATCGCGGTCGGTAATGTAGGATGGTACGACCTCCCCTTAAGCTGCAGCAATGGAGGGGCCTAAGACGCTTGTTCTCCAGGTAATTTTCACGTTGTTCCGTGTCTCTCTGGTTGGCTGATTTGGCCTTTTTTCTTTTAGAGTTGTAGTTGATTTTCCTGCACATTTAAAAAAGCATCTCGAACGACGTCCATCCTCTCTAAACTCCTGAATATATCTTATCGGTTTCTGTAAGTTCATTTTACCTCTACATTTATTGCGGACCAACATGACCCCTCCGCTTCTACACATGTATGATCCTTAAAATTCGAGGATATTACAAATACCTGTGTAAAGGTTAAGTAATCAATATGATGCTATAGTAGCAGAATGTGTCACTTCGGATGGTCTGCCGCTGCTGTAATATTGATGTCTTTGTATCGTGCAAAGATGTAGGAGTTGTTTATGCTTTGAATCTATTTGTTTTATCCCCGCATTATCCACAGAAAATTGAACACCGATGCAAAAGAATTCGGGGGCTCTCGCAAGAACTTAGCGCGACCATTAACCTCTCGGCGTGGAAGTACCCCACTTCCCCTACCCCGGATAATTACTGGTATTTAAGAAGCCACAAACCGATGCGCGTCGCTCTGACATTCGCGATAGGTCACACGCCGCGCAAACGATCAGGATAGTCCATGCGTAGATCTGAATATCGCGGCGATCCCACGACGTCACGCTGCCTTAAACTGCCACAAAGAAAACTTCCTTCTTCTTCGGTGGGTTCAGTAGTGAACGATGATACTAGAATAATGTTCTAGATCTTTAAAGATGTCCGAAGTACCGCGCCACGCTTTCCTGATGCTGTGAAAGGATCGTTGGAACATATTTTCCAGTTAGGCAGTTTAGTCGTTTCCAGTGTTCTCCATAGATCTAAGCTTTGAGCTGTATTTTTTGCGAGAATTCAGTTATTCTCTAATTTTTTTTACTGTAAACCATTTTTAAGCAATAATCAGCTGTATCTTTAATAATGTCATTATAGAAAAAATGCTATGGTTAGAAAAGTTGTATCTTTTTGAGATGAACTATTTATTATTATAGTTTTATTGTAAAATGGCATTAAACATGTTTAGAAGCAAAAAGCATTTCTTTTCGAAAAACGTTGTTTTTACTCGTGTAGGAATATCCTCACGTCGTCCCCATCTTTAGGTACGAATCCGGTAAGATTTCCGTACGTTATCCCTAAATAAGGAAATCGCATATGAATCTAATCCGATGAGGACTCCGCGAATTGCTTGAGCGTCGGCGCAGGCGCGTATTGCGAATACGGATCTCGCCAGGATTCCCTAGTGTGAAAACTTGGAAACACTGGCGCTACAGTCGCATGCGGATATCTGACTCGGATCTCATAGGTTATCCGCATGTGTGCTGGTATACGATGACTGTACACAATATTTTTTGTTTAATACACGGAGAAAAATAGTGTTTTAAGTATTACTAAAAATATAGAAAATATTACTAAAAAGTACTGTAATCCTGTCACAGGCTGTAAAAAGTGTCCTATTTACATCATACATAACTATTTTTGTAGTATCGTTTAAACAAATTTATTATATTGTATACAAAAATTACAGTTAAGTACAGTAAAATTTAAGTATCTGTAAATTTTTACGGTGACAGTATAGTAATTTTGTATGGAAAATAGAACAATTTTCATATAAACTCTACAAGCGCTCGTCTTTTTGTCGGAGCGCATGCGCATTGAAGCATTCGCGGCGCCTCGTGCCACGTATCTCTGCAACGTCGTGGTACTTTCTAGAAAACGAAGTGTTATATTATATTTGTAATACCGCTTGCAATAGAAGGCAGTACACATCTCTCCTAGATGGGGCAATGAAATTTGTTACTCGCAAGTCACTGGGTTTGACTTCGATTAATATATAAGGCCGGTTAGTCAATTCAGAAATCAATTGCGAGCGTCATAGTGTTCTTTGCGAAACTGCGATCTTTGCGAAACTACGATCTTTGTAATAAAGCGTTATTTGTTAGGAAATTAATTTGTATAGCTTAGGGCCCTTCACTACTACTAATAGCAATAAAAAATTCCTGTATTCTACAAAATCGATTAACTTACTAGTAACCTGACCATTTCACATAAGATGTTTCCTCTAATCTCTCCTCTAATGTTTCCTCTAAGCAGGCAGTAAAAAAGCAAATTTTATTCTTTTTTTTTTTTGTATTGTTTACTCAATTTTAGTCAGAGTAAATTTTATTATACAGTATAGTAAAATTTATAAGATTAGAAATTAAGTTTTGTAGAATAATTAATTATATAATACTCACTACAGCGTTTGCGAATTGGGGTTCATTCATCTTAAGTGCGAAATAAATGTAATATAAAAACAAGGACTCGTAGTCAAGTGGACTAGATATTGGACTCTCAATCGGAAGATCGCAGGTTCATCCCGGCCCTCTAAAGGTTAATATAAATAATTTCAATGCAAACGAGCTAGATATTGCTGATCAAGACGTTATGGCGGCGCAGGCTCCTGCGAGATATTGTTTGCGCGACAGAGAAAATTTACGAGCACCTTGTCGATACAGCGATTGTTTTCCCAAATACGATGCACTGAACAGCTTTGAAGAAGATATTAATCGAGACGATTCAGATTTATGGACACAAGCGATAAAAGAAGAGCTAGCCCAGTTGAAAATAGAAACGTCGAAAAAAACATTGAAATTCAACGTTGATTTTGAAAATTACGGAATGTTCACAAATTTTTTTCTCGAAAACTATAGACTTTCATAAAAATTTCCTAAGAATAAAAATGTCTTAGATTTAGTCAAAGAATACACTCAATTTTTTTCAGATTGATCCGGTACGATTTTTGATTTTTCAAAAAGTCAAAATATCGAAATTTCGAAAAACGTCCTTAAAAAATCTGAAAAAAATTGAGATCATTCTTTGATGAATTTTAAAACATTTTTGTTCTTTCCAAATTTTTTTAAAAGTTTATAGTTTTTGAGAAAACTACAGAAACGTAACAACTTTTTTTTGAGACTTTAACCATATTCTAATGCATAACACCTATGAATCATATTCTAATTCGTTGACAAACTTCGTAAAATTAATCTCCATTCGATATGTTGAAGTCACTGATATGTAAAGTTTTCATTTCGAATTTTTATTCAAATTTTTTCTCAAAAACTATAATCGTTTGGGCAGTAATGGGTTAATAAAATCATTTCTGTGTTGGAGCTTGCTGTTTTATTTCACCCACTATCCTCAACACATATTATGGTAGAAAAAATTTGTACGTAAAAAGTTTATATTTTTAGTAGCTTTACAAGCTGAAAAATTAATTTTTTACTAAAGACAATATTATTCAAGTTATCTCAAAAAACAGATTTTATGTTTTTTTTTTTATAATGTACAACTTTAATTGCACGTTTGTATAGACCGGATCGAAACCTTCTTGACACCATTTGAAATAATGATGAATGTTTAATTAAATTTTCAACTCCATGGGTTAAAATCCAAAGGAGATGTGTGTGGAACAAAATAAAATCTTGCATACACCCGTTTTTGCTCTAGTGAAAATATGAAGCACTCCGTTAGAGGTCATGTTTAAAAAGCTACGGCAAGTATACAAATAAATAAAAATTTCAGATATTTTTGATGGCAAAATAGTAGAGATAAAGAGCACTGTTTGGATCCTAATTGTGTATAAATAGCTTAAATTATGTGAGTACTTAAAATATAAAAAGTTCTTATTATACTGGAAAGTGTATTTTTTTTTCAATTTACCCCATGCTAGCCGCCTAACGCCCGATCGCAGTTAAGGGGGGTTTGGACCTATAAATTTTTTCTTTTTTTTTTACCTGAAAAATAAAAAGTATTGTATAAAATAAATTGCGCATTATATATTATATAACTATAACTAATTATTTACAAAATGAGCTTAGAGAAAAGTCTCTAAACTCATTTTATGCTACGCTATGCTTGATTTAAAAAAAAACCATTGGCGTAACCTACAGGTCCCATTTGTGCATGGATCTTGATGTACGAAGGCTTAAATTGTTGATATTTGATGTCATTCTGGTCTGAAGAGTTGTAGAATTCAAAATTATTTGAGTAAGTAATCACAAAAATTAAAAATCCACTTATATTTCTTTAATTTTCTTTAATTTCATAAATTTATGCAGTTTTAGAACTTTTGCAACTACTTACTCAAATAATTTTGAATTCTACAACTCTTCAGACCAGAATGACATCAAATACCAACAATTTAAGCTTTCGTACATCAAGATCCATGCACAAATGGGACCTGTAGGTTACGCCAATGGTTTTTTTTTAAATCAAGCATAGAGTAGCATAAAATGAGTTTAGAGACTTTTCTCTAAGCTCATTTTGTAAATAATTAGTTATAGTTATATAATATATAACAACTAATTTATTTTACATAATACTTTTTATTTTTCAGGTAAAAAAAAAGAAAAAATTTATAGGTCCAAACCCCCCTTAAGGAGATTATTACACCTTTTGCGGGAACTTTCGTTTTTTACACCAGATTTTAATAACATGAGGACAGAAAATGTTGATTTGTGACTCGCTTGTTTTAAGAAGAAAACAACGAAGGGGCAGAACCAATCGCTGAAAGAACTTAACACAGCAATACATAATTTTCCTCTCAATCAAGAGGCGCGGTAGCGCCTCGAGGCAAGTCTGAGTTTTCGAACGACGAGCGCTCGCGGTCGCACCGCTATCGCGGTATATCATCTGACTATACGTATATTTTTATTCACCAAACAAAAAGAAAAGTTACACGGAGAGAAATGTTATAGTAAAAATTACTATGTTCCGTATAGGAACAGCGGGATATACTCGATATACGATTTTTACTATAAAACATAATAAAAATTCATGTACATAGCAATTTCTACTACATAAATAGCAATTTTTGCTATGTACATAGGAAATTTTAGTATGTTTTATAGTAAAAATCGTCATAGGTTGAGTACGTCCCATTGTTCCTACGGAGTATAGTCATTTTTATTATAACATTTTTCTCCGTGTACAAACTAGCAGAATTAACCCATTAACGACCAAAACCGTCAATCTTACATCATGATTTCGATGCGAAATTTCATGCATGTAATCGAGTCATAAATGGGTCTCATACATGATATCTTATGTATTTTTGTCTGCAGAATCCGAATATGTGGTCAAAATTGAAAAATTTTGCCTAAAAAAAAAATATGGCCGTTTTTTTGCAAAAATATTGTAAAAAATCTGTCATTCTAAAAGTTTACGATTTTTTTTCAGACATAAAACGCGACGATATATGAAGTTGCGTTCAACCATTGGTGCACAAAATTGCTGAAGTTTAATGGGCAATTTTTATAAGTACGATTTCTTTTTCAAAATGGCAGCTACAGGGCCAAAACCACATAAACGTCACCGTAAATCTTTACCATTTTTTTTCTCGAAAACTATTGACTTTAGTAAAAATTTTCAAAAAGTTAAAATGCCTTAGAATTGATGAAAGAATACTAGAAATTTTTTCCAAAGTGATTTGAGAAAAATTTCGATTTTTCCGATTTTTCCGATTTTTGAAAAAAAATATTTTTTTCCAAAAATTCTGAAAAAATTTTCTAGTATTCTTTGATCGATTCTAAGACATTTTTATTCTTTATAAATTTTTATAAAAATTCATGGTTTTCGAAAAAAAACAGATTTTAAGCATTCACTTTTAGCGCTAGTAAGAACTGAAATTTTACAAATTGCTTACATGAGATCTGTATATAATGTGTATAAATAAACTTTCCACATAATTTTACATAAACTTTTCGAATAAATTATTTTTAAATAATTAAATACTTTTTTAAGTATATCGTTGTAAAGTTGTTAGCCTTTGTAAAATTTGACTTACAGTTTCATCTCTGCTGTTTTAGAAATAAATTCTCATACTAAGTTTTTATGTGTAGAAATTAAGTTGAATCATTATTATCTATTATTTATTATATTTAAACCTTTAAATGTCACGAAAACGAACTAAACGGGCTGTTCCTTCCGATTTTGAAGAAGACTCTTCAGAGGACGAAAACGTTTTGATACCAAATGCAGATAATTCTGGATCTTCAGATGATTCTGATTCTGATACTTACTGTGACGTAAATTTACCGTCGATCACTTATAAAAAAGTTTCAAAAAATTATCAAAGCAAATCAAGCTAAGCTTGAAAATGATCACGAATATGTTTGGAAAGATGGTGAAAGGAAATATTCTAATGAAATTTCAGACGAAATTTTATTGTCTAAATCTGTGATAGTTAAAATACAAAAAAGTAAGCCAGTAAAACTTTTTAATACTTTTTTTTTCAATTGAAATGAAACAATACATTATAGATGCATGTAAGAAAAATGGCTTAGAATTATTAATGGCTGATTTGAATACGTTTATTGGGATCATTAAGGTAACTTCGTTCAATAAAAGAAAGTCTCAAAGGGATTATTGGTCGACTGATCCTTTTTTATCTTGCGATATAATTTCTTCGGCAATGTCACGAAATAAGTTTGAACTTATTAAGTCTAAATTGAAGTACTCAAAAACCAAAGATAATGTTCCGAGTGACAAAGGGTGGCGAGTTCGTGAATTGATGAATTTGTTTCAAAAAGATATACTGAAGTTTGGCTTTTGGCGAACTGCTCTGTCAGTAGATGAAATGATGGCTAAATCCTATGCTAAAACGTCGTTGAAACAGTTCATACGTGGAAAACCTACGCGATTTGGACTTAAGTTTTGGGGTCTTTTCACTTCAGATGGATATTTATTAAATTTTGACTTATATTGTGGAAAAAATTCCTTTGTAGGAGATAAATTAGCTTCATGCGCATTAGGTTCTCGTGTCGTATTACATTTATTAAAACCTTTTTTTGAAATGACAGCTCCTGGGAAAATTTCTCAGTATCACATTTATTTTGACAATTATTTTACAAATTTAGATCTTATTGTACACTTGAAGAGACTAACATTGAGGTCTACTGGCACTGTTCGAGAGAATCGTGTAAAGGAGAAAAATGCTATTGACAAAAAGGCTCTGCGTGGAACATATGCAGTGAAGCATGAACAAAACAGTGGTATCAGTTACATTACCGTAATGGATTCCAAATTAGTATCTATATTATCTACAACTGCAGGAGTAACGCCATTAAAGCCACTGAAAAGGTATACCCTACTGAAAATGATGACGTCACTTTGTATGTCTCTTTGTACGTCTCTGTGTACGTCTCTTTTTACGTCACCTTATCGAGCGAAAAAAGATACACAAAGAGACGACAAAAGAGACGTACAAAGTGACGACGCTATTGATTAAAAATTGTAGAAAAAAAAATTTGTTTATACTCAATATATTCAGTATATTTAATATATTATAAATAAATATATTACACAACCCACATTCTCAACCGTTGAAGGTGTTTTGAGTTATTTAAAAACATGAAATAAAGATATTATGTCTTATCTACATTAATATTTATTAATTATTTAAAAAACTGAACAAAATAACAAACTATTTAATTAAAGAGTAGAAGATGGGTTAATCGTCATAATTTAGTGCATCATATCGTATTCGCCTGCAAGGGATTTCTTGCCTTCCTGTAACTGCTTTAATTGCTTCCATCCTTAATCTACAAATTTTTTTTCTTAAAATTTCCGTCATTTGCATAAGATGTTTAATTTGCTGCGCCATAGGAATTTGTGGTTTGAAGTTTACTAAATATTCTGCGTAAATGCCTGAAGCAAAAATTATTTATAAACAAAAAAATATACATTTTTATAAAAAACGTTTTTTTATAAAATTAACACAATACTTACTGATCAGTAGTCGCAATTTTTCCTTCTTTATTAACTTTACGGGAGATCGATTTGGTATATTCTTAATCACTTTACTGACGTTAAATGCCCTATTACTTAATTCTGAGACACTCCAAAAATGCATTGCTAAATCCAATAGAAATAAAGAAGGTTTATTTCGTGCCTTCATCATCTCCCATTGCAAATTGCACATGTATAGGCCTTCTCTTAAATATATCTATAAAATACATGAACAGATAAAGCTGATTCTGAGTGAAATTTCAAGTATTAATAATTATAAAATACCTTGTTATCTTCCTGTCTTAGAGTATATCTGTCTCTCGCGTCTGGTGCACCAGGATTGCCATCTCTAAAATATTTTATGCTGTCTACTATAATTTTCTTCAAATTTTTTACAAATTTCCGGTTTCCTACTAATATTGAGATTGTATTAGATAACATTAGTACATAAATAATACAGATGCTACATTATGTTGTAAATGAAATATTTTGCCTCGTGAAGCTGTACGTGTGGGAGTTGTAACACATAATTGCGATGGCGATGTTGATGGATGTATCACTTTATGTCCTGGCATTTCAAGTATCGGAGGTGGTGGATCCTCGCTTTGCTCTGAGGCACCTAGAGGTGAGTAAATTCCTAAACGACCTAAACGTGAAAAAGTTCTTGCATTAGATAACGGTGATGCAGGATACACAAGGTGGTGGCTCGAACGTTGTAGCTGCATTATTTACTACTGCACTCTTTTGTATTTTCGCTGTAGATATGTGAGGTGATTGTATACCGGTATCTTTCTCACCGCTGCGCACCTGAGCTACTTGATCATCATCCGAACTTTCATATGAGTTACGTGGACTCTTACTTTGGCGCGATAATACGTTCACTAAATGATCCACAGTAGACTGGTTATCTGCAAATAAATGCCAAATGAATCTTGTAATCTTGTTCTTAAGACTTTAATTTTTTACTTAATATATACTTACTATCACACGATAAACTTGGCGTTGTACATAATTCGGTTGTCATTGATGATCGACAACTATTTGATTGAACAGGGGATCTACTACGCGATTTTGACCTACTCTGGCGAGATTTTGAGGTATGACCCGGAGATTTACCATGAGAATTTATTCGTAAATTTGATGACAAATTTGAGGGTAGTTTTGAGACTGCATGGCTGTGTGATGGATCTGTAGGTAACACATTATCTACAAATTCAACTGCAGGGACGGTTGCACCTATGTTTGCAAGTATATTGTTACTTCTTGTTTGCAGTGCAATATCTTTAAAGTTTTGTTTGTTTTTTTTATCCTTAGAAAAATATTTTAAAAATATATTATTAATTATTGACAATTATTGCATCATGGATATGTGGAAATCATTACCTTTTTTAGAGATTCGTTGTAATTTGATTTACAATAATCATCTGATTCGGTGCTAGATAAATACTTATAATTCGGAATTTTGATTCTGGTTTTGCTTCCTAGTTCAAGTTCTTCCTTAGAAACTGAAATTGAAAATTAAATTACTAAATAATAACTAATTCATTTATCAATATTTAATGCAGTTCATTGTTAACTTCAAGAAATATACATAAATGATATAGTTACATTTAATATCCTAAAATGATTCATGCATTATCATTATATATAATATAATATACAACGTATAAGTACCTCCCAATGAAATGATGCAAGCTCCATAATAACTAAATTTGTGCTTATGACGAACTTGACATGGTTCTGCTTTTTCTGAACATGAATAAAACTTGGAATAATATTTATGTTTGTCTTCAAAATCTTTAACATTTTCTGGACAAATTGACTGATTATCTGTTCTATTATATTTGATGTTTGCAACATCAGTAACGTGTTGACTTTTGTTGTCAAGAAAACTATTCTTGCAAATCTAATATCTCCTGCAGACATTTTTACAAAATGAAGAATCTGTAAATAGACATTACGTAAAAATTAGAATGAAAAAATTTCATTAAATTAGATAAAGTTGATTTTTTAGACATAAATACTCATAGTAATACAAATTTACATACATGCAAGGTATATCACTTTCATAAAAATTATAAGTATAAGTAAAATAAGTAAATATACTAAAAAAATATAAATTTTTCAGCAAAAAACATTGTAAAGAATAACTTGAATAACATTGCATAATAATATTTGTTCTTAAGATATTAAATATACAATATAAATTGCATTTATTCAATTTTTTTACTGCTTTAATAATGAAATATATTTTCTCAAATAAGTGAATTATAAAAAATATATGAATTACATTACTACATTTCTTTTATTATCGACGTGCACGCGGTAGAATTTTATTGGTTATGAATGTACACGTGCTTTATACTGCAAATATAATTATTTTATGGTAAAATAGATAATTCAAAGAAAAAAGTATTAAATACTTACCAATTGGTCCTTGTGTACTATAAACAATTTTTGAATTATTGTTGCATATTTACGCGATTCCTCTGAATTTTTTATATTAATAATTAACATATACTTAGTGTTAATTACAAATAACGCCATCGAAACAAAGGAAATCAAGATTGACAGGAACAAAAAGGATCAGAGAGAGGTAGGTCAGTTAGATTGACCAATAACATAAAATAATTTTATTCTGTTTGCTTTTTGGAAATAATTATTGTTGTATGAAATACGTAAATATCTGAAATGGCAAATAAGAATTCGAAGTTATTCTACTCAGTAGTTAATTAGTAATCAATACAAAAAGTAACTTGGATACAGGTACACAATTTCATTTTTTCATAAACAGTGGGTGGTGCATGTATATAACCTTAAATCATTTTATTTATATTTGTGTATGTATTGAAAACTTAGTGACAGTAAAATAAGTTTATTATGAATAATCTTTATTATGAATAAAATATGGTTATTATGAAATAGTTATTATTTAAATAAAAAAAAAATTGTAAGGTAAATTTGTAATTCATAACAGTATGGAAATAAAATTCTTAATTTATGTGTGCTAATCCTTTTATAACATATATGTTACACAATTTTGGGCAGTGATTTTAATCCATTTTAAATTAATTTTTTGATTATACATACATAATTTGCTTGTTTCTATTTACATGATTTTCTTGCTATATGCAATTCCACACAGATTTTTCTTGTTTATGGTGTTAATAACTATGCAATTAATGTTAAACATTTTTAGAATTTTTACAATACATTTTATATTCACTGATATAATTAATACTTTTAATATAATACTTTGACATACCTTCTATTTTTTATAGAAGTTAAAGAAATTTATAATGTATAAAACCAATTTAAATACTTTAAATTTGAAGACGTATATTACAGAGGATCTGATGCTTTAAAATTGTATTTTTTCAATTAATTGTAAAAAAAATTAAATTATTAACAAAAATTATGTCTAATACTATAAAAAAGAATATTAAATTTCTGACAAAATGAAACCTGCAGTTAGGCGTACATAAACATATTTCATGTTAAGTCAGTTTGAAAATATTAATTACGCTAAACCTTAAATTTTGTTATTCATTAACAAGTCACCAGTAGTTAAATAAATATAAACACAATAAATAAAATATTAACATATTATAAATATAATATAATAATAAACGTATTTGTTTTACAAATAATTAAATTTTCTTATATAGGTGAAAATTTTATCAGTTCTTATAAATTACTTCATTTCTTACAAAATGAAAAAAGGAAAAAAAAATTATATGTATAATGCGGAAATACAAATTACAAAATATAAAAGAAGTCAGTTAAGAAAAAGGAGGCAGATGATGTATCTATAGAAATAGAAGATGAAAGGCACGCAGATCAAGATATGTCTAACGTAAGTAGTAATAAATAAGTGCAGTATTTATAACTGATATAATGTTCAATCACCAAAAATCTACAATTTATAAATTCTTTTCAGGTGAATTATTCAATTTTCTTCTCTGTCAAACCAGATTTTTTTAATGTTTTATCCTTATAGTGGGATGATTTTTACAAACTTTGATGGGATTCATTTTTACAAAAATAATTTTAAATTGGAAGCAAAATAATTTAATAAATGCCGGAGCAAACGAAAAAGTACAGCAGATTGAAAAATTTAGTTAAATTTATGATTCCAATTTCAAATTAAAAAAAAAAATTTTTCAGAGTTTTAATTACAAAAAAATAAAAACAAATTATTAAGGATAATCAGCTGACTGCAAGAAATAAGCTATTTTTCTAATTAAAAACACACTGCTAATTAATTTGATAAAATACATTCCTACTATAACTACGAAAATATTACTCTTATTTTTGTACAGTCATCTAATTAGCAGGTGATTATTAAATGATGTCAATTGATTTTCAGCTACCAATGCTACACGAATTATTAAGCAATTAATTTAAGTAAAGTGAATTTCTTATTAAATTTTGTAATTTATTCTTAGTTGTCCGGACAATTGGCTGCTCATCAAGTAATGGAAACTGATACAGCTGTAACTGCATTTGAGGGATATGCCGTATTTCGTGAATCTCCGCACCATCATATAATTGAGGTATTTTTCAACATATGAAAAATATGCAATATTATTCTCTCTTTATTACTTATTCATGCTTTACTTAAAAATTTCATAGTTATCAGGTGATTAACATATTGTCATGAAACTTTTATCAACAGAGTATTTTTAATTTTTTATGACCATATTAAACTCATAAATAAAAACCTTTAAGAATTTCAATAAAAAAATGAAAGCTTATTTAGATTACGATAGTAATTTTTCTAATTTCACTTTTATTTAAACAGGATGACGCAAACAACGAATATTTATATAAAGAATTATGTTGCACTGAAGATCTCGCTTATAATTTACAAAAAGAAATCGAATCATCAGGACGTATTGAATTATTACAGAAAAAATCCTTTTTTGAATTACTCAATTTAAATATTTCAAAAAGTCCAGCTGAATCTCTTCTAATGGCCTTAAAATTTGCTTTATCAAGTAAATTATCATTAACAGCTTTGAGTAACCTGTTAAAATTAGTGAATTTGATATGCGGTACAACAGTTGTTCCAGAAACGCGATATATGATTAATGAAATTTGTGGCACTGCTGATAATGTTAAATTCCACAGTCTTTGTCTGGAATGTACAGCTTACATTGGTACATTTGAAGTTGGTATCGATAAAAAAATTTGTCGAAATTGTAATGCTAGTGTTAATGTATCGAATGCATCTGATCCATCGTTTTTTGCTATGATTGATCCTTCGGAAGCTATATGCGATCTTCTAAAAGCTCACGAAGACTATTATGATTACATTGTAAAGGAGAGACAGCATGAACACAATCATATTAAGGACATATACGATGGAGTATTGTATAGACGTTTTGTACGGAGTTTACCAGAATCTGATTTACATTCTTACGTAACTGTCATATTTAATACTGATGGAGCTCCAGTTTTTAAATCCTCAAAATTTTCATTATGGCCCATTTATATAATGGTTAATGAAATTCCTCTACAAAGCAGAATCAACAATGTGATCACTGTTGGATTGTGGTGTGGAAATAGTAAACCAGAAATTAATGCAGTTTTAGATATTTTCGTAAAAGAAATGAATAATTTATCCAGTATAGGCATAAATTGTGCGATTAAAAGTGACAATCGTCGTATAAAAATTTTTGTTCTACATGCTTCTGTGGACACTCAAGCTCGAGCACCAATAAATGGTTCAAGTCATTTCAATGGAAATTATGGTTGCGATTGGTGTTTACATCCAGGTAGATATTTCGCAGGAAGTATGAGATATCCATTCGTTTTACCACAATCCAATGAGCGAGATCATGATAGCACAATACAGTATGTTTCTGAAGCCGTTGCATCAAGAACACGTATTTTTGGAATGGTATCAGCTTCTCCGCTTTTAAATTTAAAAAAGTTTGACATTATTCAAGGGTTTTCACCAGATTATTTGCACTGCTATCTTGCTGGTGTTGCAAAACAGTTCACTGAATATATTATAATAGATCATTCTACGAAAATGCAAATAGAATCCATGAATGCTTTATTACAAAATATTAGGGCTCCTACGCAAATAGGACGGTTAACAAGATCTCTTGAAGATAGAAGATATTGGAAAGCCAGAGAATGGGAAAACTGGCTGTTATATTACAGTGTCCCAATATTATCAATTATTATAAATAACAATACTATCGTCAGGCATTGGTGTTTATTAGTAGATGCATTGCACATATGCCTTAAGATGGACATAACATTTACTGAGTTAAACCATGCGAACCGCTTGTTACACCAATTTGTTCAGCAATCTGAGGATATATATTTATTACGTGCCTTAACTTATAATACACATCAATTGCTTCACTTGATTAAAAGTATATATAACTGGGGTCCTCTTTTTGCTCACTCCACTTTTCCTTTTGAAGCAGCAAATCACCATTTGTTAACAACGATTCACTGCGCAAAAGGAGTAATTTTACAAATTGTAAAATATCAAAATATTCAGCGATATGTACGAATTTTAGAAGAAGAAATCTACCCACATTGCCCTGGAAATGTTAAAGATTATTGTGAACAGCTTACAGCGCCATTGGCAAAACATTTTTACAAAATAAGTAATATTACTTATTTAGGAAAA
>JACCID010000607.1:0-25972 GCA_018906775.1 Sycophila sp. Sp_5
CAGGATCAGTTCTTCCAGCGCTGCGGCTACCGCTTTTCCGTCTATCTTCCTCAGCGGCTTCATCTCGACCCATCTAGTGAAGAGATCCTGGAAGACTAGCAAGTACTTATGTTGCTTTTTGCTAGGAGGAAACTCCATCACATCGGCTGCGACGACGGACCACGGAGTCTCCACCACTCTCTTCCCGATCTTTCCCTGTGGACTCTGCTGGGAGACCTTATACCTCTGACACTCGGGGCAACTTTGCACGAATCGGTGCACTGCGTGCCACACTCCTGGCCAATAGTATTCTCTGGCCACCCGATCGTGCGTTTTCTCGATCCCGAGATGTCCGGATGAGGGCGGCCGATGTGCCTCTTCGAGTACCTTTTCTTGATGCTCCTCGGGCACAACTAACCTCCACCCCTCCTCTGGCGTAGTAATAGGGTCTAGCAGTAGGTCTTTTCGATGGCGATAAAGTCTGCCGTCTTCTACTTTCCATCCTGGGAACTTCTGCGGCGTTTCCTCTACATCCTTCAATCTCCGCAAGTACCACTCATCCTCGATCGTCTTGAACTCCGCTACCTCGCACTCGTCTTCGTACATTCTGGATAGGGCGTCGGGGACGTGATTCAACGCGCCTTTCCGATGAATGATATCGAAGTCCACTGCTGCATCTTCAATGCCCACCTCGCCAGCCTTCCTGTCGGGTCCTTTAGATTTACGTAGCCACCGGAGCGCGCTATGGTCCGTGATGGCAGTAAAATGGTACCCTTCAAGGTACGGCCTCAACTTCTCTATCGCCCATAGCAGGGCCAGACACTCCTTCTCCGTCGTCGTGTAGTTCTTCTCGGCCGGCGCTAAGACTCGGCTCACATACACTATCGGGTGTTCTCCATCCTCCTTCTCCTGAGTCAAGACAGCTCCTATGGCGAAATTGCTAGCGTCGCACTGTACCGTAAAAGGTTTGGCGAAATCGGGCCGAGCGAGTACTGGAGCGACCGTCAGCTCCCTCTTCAACTTCTCGAAGGCTTCTTGCTGTTCGTCCTCCCAGATCCACGGCTGATCTTTTCGCAGCAAGTTCAACAAAGGCACCTTCATCTCCGAGTCCTTGTCGATAAATCTAGCGTACCACCCCAACATGCCCAGGAAACGCCGGAGCTGTTTGATGTTGGTCGGGGCCGGGTAATTCAGGACGGGGGCAATCTTTTCGGGGTCTGGCCGCAATCCTTCATGGTCCAGTAGGTACCCTAGATATCTGACCTGAGAACAGCAGAATTCGCACTTGTCCCGGTTGATGTTAAGTCCCGCGTCCTTCAATTTCTTCAAGACGTATTCAACCCAGTGGAGGTGTTCTTCATAGGTCTCCGTCACTATGATGATGTCGTCTAAATAACCGAACACGTGTGGCTCTACCTCTGGGCCGAATAGCGAGTCTATTAGTCTTTGAAAGGTCACCGGTGCGTTGGTCAGTCCAAATGGCATACGCTTGAATTGCCATAAACCGGAACCTTGTACGGCGAAGGCGGTATACTGCTTACTCGACTCGTCTAGGAGAACTTGGTAATACGCGTTCTTGAGATCAATCTTCGTGATGTACTTGGCCCTTCTCATATGATCGAAGATGGCGTCTACTCCTCTGATTGGATACGCGTCCTTACGCGTGACCTTGTTCAGGTCTCGATAATCTATACAGAAGCGGTAGGTTCCGTCAGACTTCTTAATTATGACCGCGGCACTGCTCCACTCGCTGATTGATCTCTCGATTACTCCTAAGGCCTCTAACTTCCTCACCTCGTCCTGAGCTACCTTCAGCATCTTAGGTGACATGCGTCTCATCGGCTGCTTAATCGGCTGAGCTCGTTGGACGTCAATTTGATGAGTAATGAGGTTAGTGGTCCCTGGGTACTCCGTCGGTTCGTCTACATACTTCGCTACTAATTCATCTATCTTCCGTCGCTCTTCCTCCGTCACTTCCGATATCCCTGCACACTCGGCGGCTATTTCGGTGTCCTCGATCTCTCCATGATGGAACTGGTGCCAGGGGCCGTCTTTCGCCCGCCAGAGTCCGTTGGCATGTTGAATCTGTATGTCCCAGGCGTTACAGAAGTCTATGCCTAGGATCATATCATGATCTACTGCTTCTAAGGCTCGGCAGTCTAATGGTCCTGTTTCTCCATCTATGTCGATCTGAAGTCGCAAGTTTTCTAACGGCTTGGACACTCCACCTAGCACACCTTTAATCGTCGTTCGACATTCTTCTAGTCTCCCCTTATACCTCTCGGCCAGCCGTGGTCCCACAATCGAAACTGCTGCTCCGGTGTCTAGAAGTGCCTTGTACTTCTGGCCTCCTAAGGTGAGATACAGAAAGTTCCTGTTGTCCTGGTACATGGCTGCCATCGGTATGTCTGGGGCTACATCAAAGATTCGCACGTTGCCTTCCGGGGAGCTTTGCTCCACGTCTCCCCCTCCCTGAACTGAAAATGGTCGGCGAATGTAATTCGCTGTCTTTTTTCCATTCTTACCCCGTGGCGGGGGGTCGGGTTCGCTGAGGAGCCAATCTAGAGCCCGGTCCCATTCGGCTAAGCGGCTGAAGTTTTCCATTTGTTCAATGTCGTTCATCGGGCCGGCCTGAAAAGGTACTGGTAACTCTAGTGTTTTAGTCCATGTTTTGGCTATATGTGCTATGTCTTCTTCGTCTTCACTCTTCTGTCTTCTCTCTTCCGTCCGTCTTCGCTCTTCCATGCTTCTTCCCTCATCCATCCTGCTTCGCTCTTCCATATTTCTTCCTTCTTCTTTCCTTCCTGATTCTTTATTGCCAGGTCCTGGGTTACGCTGTACGCCCTTGGCTACTTGCAGTAACTGGTTTCCTCGCCTTGGAATCTGTTTCCCTTGCTCGTCCTCTTGGCTGGAGTCCTTGACACGCTGTTCCTCTTTACGCGATTGAGGTGTTGGCTGTATCTGGTTTCCCGCTTGAGTCGGAGTTCGGTTGCTACGTCGTCTACTTCGTCAAAACCTTGGTTTGAGGTGCGTATCATCGGCAACTCCTCTGCCGATGCATAGCACGTGTTCTTGCCTTGGTTTTCTTCTACGTCATCTCCGGAACCTTGGGTTGAGGTGCGTATCATCGGCAACTCCTCTGCCGATGCATAGCACGCGTTTTTCCCATGGCCTTCTACTACATTCCCGTTGAAACCTTGGTTTGGGGTGCGTATCATCGGCAACACCTCTGCCGATGCATAGCACGTGTCCTTCCTAGGTTTCCTTAAAACTACGTCATTTTCTCCGTTGTTGGCCGTCGTTGACTGACCGTTGTGGGAAAAAAAATTCTTCGCTTTACTCGTCCTTCCCGTCGCTTCGTCCTCCGCCTGGTCCTTATTCAACTCCTTTTGGCTGGGATCCTTCCCACGGTGTAATGGCTCGCTTTGCCAATCTAGCCGTGGCAGTTTATCTCGCTTAAAAGTGAATGTGACCCGTTTCTCGCTGCGCTCTGACTCCGTTTCTCCATCCAACTTCGCCGTCTTCCCTTCATCTATTCTCGTTATCTTCGACTCGTCTAACTTCATCTTCTTCAACTTCTCTACTCCCATACTCTTCGACTCATCTAACTTCATCTTCTTCAACGACACATCTCCTTCGTGATTACGGCTGGGGCCCTTCCCGCGCGACTCTAGATGCGGCTGGGTATTACGCGGATTTCTGCCTCGCTGTACACTCGGAAAATGCGTCTTCTCTTTTCTCGTCGGTTCTTCCACTACTGTTGGCCCTGGGCGGGGGGAGGCAGGTGGGGCTGTCCCCCCGCAATCCCGTTTCCCAACATCTCTCTTATTGGGGCGCACTTGCCACAGTCCTTGAAGGTTGGTCCCTTCGTTCCACAAACTTGGCACTCTTGTTTGTTTGGGCAGGCTCTGGATAAGTGTCCCGGCGTCCTACAGTGATAACAAATCTTCGTTGGACACTGTGCTATCCTATGTCCTGGATCGCCGCATGCGAAGCATCCTTGCGGTCCTGAAGCGTTCGGCTGGGTCCTCTGCTGTGGTATCGACTGGTTCCACTGCGGAGGTGCCTGCGGTCTTGGCTGTGGATTCCATGGTGGAGTTACAGGCCACGATGGATATACTGGCGTCCAGTCCATTGGTGCGACGGGGGGTGCAACGGCTATCGGCTGAGGCGGTGGGGTGTACCCGGTCATTACCGGCCTGCTTGGCGGCGCTGGAGCTTTAGGCTGAGCTCCAGTGGTACTCCCTGGCTTCTGTCCAATTGCCGCGACCTCCGGTGTCCCTTCTGACTTCTGCTTCTTCTGATTTTTCTCGTTCTTCCTCTTACTCGTCTCCGCGACCCCTTCCACTGCTACTTCCGTCTCCTCTCGAACTTCCGCAACCTTCGCGACCTTTGGCCTGCCCCAGTATGCGCCAGCTGGAAATCGGGCTTTCTCGGGAGGAGGAGGGGGCTTGTATCTTTTATTCAAGTCTCTTCTCCTCTCATATCGTCTTCCCAATTTCTCCATAGCCTCAAAACTATCGATAGTTTTGTCTTCTAGATAGTTCTGATATTCTGGGCTTAGGCCTCGGTACGTGGCATCTAACTGAGCATCTAAAGAAGGCTGCTTCTTGAAGTGTCTAATTATAAACCGGATGGCTGCGATATAGTTCGAGATTTTCTCATCTTTCGCCTGCGTCCTGTCGTGGAGCTCGTCCCATACATCTCTATCCGTCCATTCTCCTATAAACTGTCTCCTGAAGGCTTTACTGAACTCCTTCCACGTCGTCAACTCGGCTCGAACGGTCCGATACCAGGTGCTGGCTGACTTTGAGAACACACTGGGGAGAGCATCGAGAAAGTGACTGATGGGGTAATTGCAGCCCCGGCGGCAGTCGTCTAATCTAGCCAAAAATTCTTCTGGTACATCCTTGTCCAATCCAGAGAATTTTAGTTGATATTGCTGCAGCCTCTTTAGACATTGGAAATTGTCTCCTTCTCGTGGCCTCTCCCTTCGTCTTGTGCTCACTGTCGTCTCCGGCACGCAAATTGGTCCGTCTCCCTCGCTGTCATCCTCGCTGCTAGGGTCGATCGAGGAAATGGATCGTTGTCGCCCCCTCCTTGTATCCTGCTCCGTACTGTCCACCATCTGGGTAGCCATCCTCTCGGCCGGTCTCCGTGGTGCTCCTGGAGTGGATCGGGTGCGTGAGGCATATCGAACCTGTCCCCAAGAGGCCTTTGTCCAGGTCCTATTTGTCCATCCAAAAGTCCTCCATGACTCTCTCGTCGCGTGGATTCCATAGGGGGAGGCGCTGGCCTCGTTCGAGCGGCTATGGTTTCTTCTGCGATTGCGTTCATCATCCTCGTATACTCATCCAATACTTCTTCTTCCTCTCCGCCATCTACATCTATTTCTTCTGGGACTTCCTGCTCTCCTTCTACCGGATAGTCCTTTCGCGCGTCCAGTTCGTCGTTATTCTCTTCCTGCTGAGGTGTCGGTAACAGGGGCGGTGGGGGTTCTTGGCTAGGTGCAATCCTGGATGGGGGTTGCGACGGCGGGTTCACCTTGCTGACCTGCGCCGTATGCGACGTCTTCCTCGTGGATCGTACGCGCCAATTTCCCTCAGCGGCCTGCATTATCACCGGAGGGTACAACACATGGGTGGACTGCTGCATCGCGAACAGAGGCTCCTCTCGACTCGTACTGGGCACTGCACTGGGAACCGCTGGTTCTGCTCGTCCAGGATTATCTGAGGAGTGTCGTCCGTTGAGGTTGATCTCGTACAGCGAGCGATGCATCTGCTCCAGTAGAACCGGGTCTATGGTTAATCTCGGGTGTACGGATTGAGCCACTACGGTTTGATCTGCTACTGTAGATACGCGTGACTGCTCCAACGGCCTCATCAACGGCTCCGCATCTCCATCCCGCTCGGCGTCCCATGGTACCTCGATTGGCAATACTAGTCGACAGGATAATCTGATTAATCTATTCCGCAGATCGCGCAAATCCCCCTTGACGTTGCAGCGGTGTGACTTCAATTGATCTATCAGCATGGCTGGATTCATACGACGAACTTGCTGTGCGATGCGTCCCACCTCCGAGTTGCGTGAGCCTTGCTCTCTGACCCATGGTTCACAAATTCCTCTCGTCGTCATGTCGTCTTGAATTTAAATTTGTCTCTCGGCCGGCTAATCAAAAGAAGAAAAACGCGAAAAACCGATAAGCCAATAAATTCTGTCAACGAGTCAATTACGCAAAAGAAAATGCAAAAGGGTGCTTTATTCTCCGGATTCGTCAAACAGGGAATAAATTATCGCTCGGGTACACGTATCGGTGGGGGAGGGGTACTCGGGAAAATAGGGCACAAGTTTTCAATAGTCTGTCCAGGGCAGTTGTCACCAAGCCGATATAAATAATGATAAATAAATATTTTAGGCTACTCTGGAGATTACCGTAATCTACCTGAAAAGGGTAAAAAAAAACGATGAAGAAAATAATTTCTTGACGTCTTGATTATTCTTGAGGTCTATCTATGAATTCTCTTAATTTTCCCTTCTCTCACGGCCAATCTTCCTGAAATGCTTAAAAAAAACAATAGGCCACAACAAATAAATAAATAAAATTATTGGCTTGGTGAACAACGAACGTGCCTGGGACACACGGGAGATTTGGTAAAAATCAACGGCAAAATTATAAAATTTTTCATCCGTCGAGTTGTCAAAAAGAAAGAAAAACTATGTCCGAAAAACCCGAAACTCGCTCGACCGGCCGCAGAATTTATTTGGAACCCTCGTTTGTCAATTACAAAAAAAAAAAATTTTGTCGAAGGAAGGTCCGTTGATTTAATTAAAAAAAAAAAACAATTAAAGTCAAACGATAATTAATCGCGTACCCGGTCGAACGATTGCTGTACCCGCTTGTCGAAAGGACTTGATTTACACCAAAAGAAAACACACACACTCTCTCGCACACTCGACTTTCCACGACGCTTACTCGCTCTAAACACCGACTCGCTTCTACATACACAACGAAAAATACGTCCGACAACCACACTCGTCACTAACGCTCTTCTCGTCCGAACACATACAATGAAAAATTTTAAATTTATATATTTCATAAAAAATTTATTAATTAAATTCACTTACTTGGTGAGTGTGTCCGGCGGAGTGCAATTAAAAATTTCGACGTACGCCGCGTAACAATTTCCACTACTCGACATTAATCACACCAAAGAGAAAGAAACATACACACGCTTCGTCTCAAAAATTTCTAAGTCCCTCCCCAAGATGGCTGCGACTCGAGTCCGTTGTCTGGCTACTTAGTGCCCCACGTTGGGCGCCATTTTGTGACGTTGCAAAATCCGCGGATTCCTCCCCAGATTCCCCAAAGCGTTGTCAACAAAGTGGCTCTCTCCTGCCGACCTTAATTTCTTTATTTAACGCGCGCGGTAATTCGCGGCGTCGTCAGGCGCCAGGCAATTAATGCCAGCCGACAGGAACGGTCTTCTTCGCCGCGTCCAAATCCTCCTGGCTGCTCGGTAGTAGGCGTGGGTGGGCGCGCAATGGCCCTTGAGTAGCTGGCGCAATTGGGGAAAACGCCGCGACAACGGACAACACAAATATCTCCGAAATAATCACTTAGAACAACGCGTTTAAACTCTTAAAATAACTCTTTATTTGGTAGTGTAATTACAGTTGTTTCGTGTACCTAACACGCGGCACGATACCCGCAAGCACGCTAACTCGACTCTATTTCCCGATTTTCCACGCGGTCTAAACGTTCGCGGTCGCTCGCGGCACTCCTCGCCCGAAACACAACTCACCGATTCGCCGATGTCGCTCGTCCACACAGCCACTTCCTCGGTCCACTCACCGCGTCTAAATCCTCGCTTCTCTCGAACAACTTCAACTCAACGGCGACTACTACTACGTCTCTAAACTACGGCAATTTCAAAAACGCGACTAGCTTCTAGGCTGTCCGGGCAACGAGTGTCGAGTCAAAAATGGCTAACTCGGCTCGGCCCTCTGCGTCTCTATTGTTCTCTCTCACACTCGCGGCATTTACCTATTTCGTCTCTTTCTATGACTAATTAGTCGTAAAGATCGCGAGGTGTCGCGTCGGCCCTTCTTCTTCCGGTCATTTAACACGCGATCGGCTATCTGGCCGATAAAGGAGGTCGACGCGCACGCCCTCTATGTCGCGGCGCGCTGTCCGAGTCCCGTTAGTTAAGACTGAAATGGTGGCGGCTCGTATGACGTCACCGCCACCCACGCGCTGTGCGAGATCGGCAGGCCATCTATAAAAAGATGTGCCAGTCCCGGGTCCATATTACGGCCCTGGCTCGCCTTCCCGCTCGCGAACATTCACGCCGCACGCGCCTTCTCTCTCGCACTCATGGCTCGAGAGCGCCGCCTGCCGACACGAGGCGCTCCCTACTACCGTGCGTTCGCCGTCTCTCTCGCTCTCGCCTGACAGCCACGTGCGCGGTGGCTCGCCTCGACAACGGTGTTTCGCCGCCTCCTCGCGACTCGCGTGTGTTTGTGTGCGTAGTGTATGTGTTGTGTGTGTGTGCCTTCGCCGTCGCCGCGGCTCTTCTGCGTCGCTGTCGTCGTCGTCGTCGTGGTGCGCTGTCTCTCTCTCTCGTCGTCTACGGCCGTCGTCTGCCGGGGCTAACCTCCTGGCCGAACACTCCTCTCGTGCTCTCGCTCGTTTGTCGCCGCTTGTAGGCCGCCTCGAGGAAGCTGGTGTTCCTGCATCCTCCTCTCGTGTCTTCTCCGCTCCGCGGGCTGTCGGCAGGGCCGATCAGCTGTTGTCCGCCGCTCTCTCTCTTCGTCGGTTGACAGGTCGGGTTGTCGTGTGCGGGAGTGCCAGTGTACCTCGAAAGGGACGTCGCGACGTGAGTATTAATTAAAAGAAAATAATCGCGGCGTGCTTGCGTGTTCGCTCGGCGTGGCCTCGCTGCCCGGAGTTAACGGCGAGAGAAATACCCGTCACATGCTTCTCAAGACGCAATGGCAGCAGTGATTTATCTTGCCGTCAACTCACCGTCCTCAGGCTCAATGACGTCATTGATTTGCTCAAAAACCAAGGTAGCTCCACTTAAACAGTTAACCATCCCTCGGTTAGAACTCACAGCAGCGCTGCTACTCGCCAAGCTCATCAAGAAGACAAAGGAGTCTCTTCAGGTCAAAATCAATCATACTCATCTGTAGACGGACTCTCAAGTAACACTCATGTGGATCAACTTACCTGCAAGCCGTTGGAAGGACTGTGTCAGAAACAGAGTTACCCAAATTCAGGAATTATGTGCACTTAACACCACTTGGCGACATGTTCCTGACACGGAAAATCCAGCAGATTGTGGCTCAAGAGGCATCACCACATCTCAACTCAAATCTCACCCACTATGGTGGACTGGTCCAATTTGGATGCAGCTTGATCCAGTAACTTGGCCAACTCAACCGTGTACTGCTCAGGTCAACATTGACGCAGAAGCAAGATTTGGCGTCACACTGCTGTCCATGGCTCATCACAACGCATATCAATGGGACTTGATACTCAGGTACTCAACTCTCAACAGATTATTAAAAGTTACCTCATTGCTCTTTAGAATCACGAACGTGCTCAAACGCCAGCCCAGACCCTCGTCATTGTACACCGCTCAACCTCTGAACGATGCACTGCTCTTCTGGATCAAGGCAACTCAGACAGCTTACTTCGCTTCAGAACTCAAGCTTCTCACGAAAGGCTCTACTCTGCCAACTGGACACGCTCTATTACGCCTGACTGCATTCATCGACCCAGAAGGAATTCTCCGAGTTGGTGGATGGCTCGAAAAGTCAGCTCTCAGCTTTGATGAAAAACACCCTGCGATTTTGCCTCGTCATTCTCATCTCATGACTCTACTCATCGATGCAGCTCGTCGCTCAACGCTACATACGGGAACTCAATTGACGCTTGCAAGACTTCGACAGCACTGTTGGATACTTGGAGGGAGAGCGCCAGTAAAAGCGTTTATCTTACGTTGTGTCTCATGTGCCCGACAACGTGCTGTAAGAGCCAGCAGCTCATGGGACAACTTCCACAAAGGCTGGATTTGTGTCTTTGTATGCCTCGCCACATCAGCTGCTCATATTGAAGTCGTAACAGACTACTCAGCTGACTGCTTCCTCACAGCATTTCGACGATTTGTCTCACGCAGGGGAGTAGTTCAGACCATGTTCTCAGACTGCAGTACAACCTTTCAAGGCGCCGACGCTCAACTTGAACAGCCCTTCAATCAAGCATCTCAAGAACATCAGGACGTCTCATCCACTTTGGCAGCTCAAGGAACGACGTGGAAGTTCATCCCTCCTGCCGCTCCTCACATGGGTGGAAAATGGGAAGCGCTCGTGAAATCGATTAAATTTCACTTGCGACTCACTATCGGCGATACACTGCTCACGTACGAAGAACTTACAACTCTTATTACGCAGATGGAGGCTGTTCTCAACTCACGCCCACTTGAATCACTCAGCGACGATCTTGAAGATGTCTCAGCGCTCACCCCAGGACATTTTCTCATTGGATCATTCAACAGAGATTACAGACCTTTTGGAAACACTGGTCTGCTCATTATCTACAAAGGCAACAGGCAATCTCCAAGTGGCATCACCCGTCACATGTAATTCAAGTTGGAACTCTGGCGCTGCTCATGGACGAAAGGTCTCCTCCATCACGCTGGCCTCTCGTGCGCGTCACACAAATCATCCCTGGGAAAGATGGGCTCACGCGGGTG
The DNA here is from genome assembly GCA_018906775.1 of Sycophila sp. Sp_5. Taxonomy (NCBI): domain Eukaryota; kingdom Metazoa; phylum Arthropoda; class Insecta; order Hymenoptera; family Eurytomidae; genus Sycophila; species Sycophila sp. Sp_5. Next base: position 10,737 of record JACCID010000607.1, read on the forward strand.
GTAACACTAAAGACTGCCACCACGACTATCACTCGACCAATTAATAAGTTGGTGCCTTTGCCAGTTCCTCTCACAAACAAGAGTCATTTTGATTCATCGCAAGCTGGCTTTACGACCCAGTTTGCAAAGCAGTTTCAACTCAGCAGCTGTTCGGCCTTACAACCCAGACAGTCCTCCTCATCCGTTCTGACTCATCACAGATGGATTTACGACCCAGCTGTTCCTCGTCTTCTCATCACGCTTGGCCTTTAGCCCACCGGCAGCTCCCATCAAAGTTATCATCGCTCAAGAATTTTAATCACCAAGAACGTTGGTGATGTGGGCGGAATGTTCGCGATTTATAATTTAAATACGCGCTCCGCTCAACTCATTACGAGGGCCGCCAGGAGGCAGCACCTTCCGGGAGCTGGGCCCTGCCGATGAGCTCTTGCCGCAGCGCTTACGTCGGCACTAACCTCACCTCTCGCCCTCTTCTCGACCGAACGCCGCACCGATCACATCGCAAGCCCGCTCGATCCAGCTTTTTTCCTGCTCATCGCTTTTTATTCATACTCATCCCTTTTTTCTGTTCCTGCTCAACCCTGCTTATCAATGCTCATCTACTACAGGTGACACCGCTCATCAGGATTTCTCTCCAGCATCACTCAGTCAAGTATCCCGCTCAGTCACAGCTCGTGCCACGTGGCACTTTAAGGTTACCTCACGTACAAGCGGACTCGCTCGAGAGCTTTCTCATTGTATACTCAAATAAACACTCATTCAATTAATTCAATGTGTACCGGCTCAGTGTAATTCCCCATGATCCAATTTCCATCCAAGCAATTTCTCAAACACGTACATATTATAAGATATATATAATAGCGTTTAATTATTATTATTTAAATTGTAATGCTATGTGGAAAAAAATATTAATTTGAAAAATCATTAAAGTCTCTCTTTTAATGTAAAACAATAATAATACTTAATTAACTAAAAAAAAAGTAATTTTGTAAAAAAAAGCTGTAGAGGGGATTTTAATCCGATCCAAAAAGTTTAAATTCCAGTATGTTATTCACTTGACAAACGTAACAATTACTATCGTATATCAGGAAGCCGCATACGTTACGCCGCATCTACTACCCTACAATAATTAATGATTATAAATTATTTATAAATTAGTTTTACCAAAGTCTGTTTATTAATTTAATTTAAATGAATCGTTTTAAATTTAATAAAGTCGAACAAACCATTTTTTGTTTCTTGTTTAATAACAAATTATTCTTTTTAACCCTTTCATACCGAGACCCCTTTCCCGGGCAAAAAGTGACTTTTTTTTTAATATTTTATTCGTAAAGGGTTCAACGAAGGTCAATCAGCCGTTTTTTTTTTTTCAAAACTATCATTCAGTACTATTTTTCAAGTGGGTCCTGGAGGACCCATACGGTCGTAAGAGAAATTTTTTTTTTAATCAAACATTTTTTATATTTAAACAAATTATATATTTAACAGAAATTTGTACATTATAAATTTATATTATTATAAATTTATACATTATATTTATACATTACTTAATAATAAGTCTCAAAAAAACATTAACTAAAAAAGGTTAAGATGCCTTGTTTATTATACCGCTTTAGCATAAGTTTGAGTATACCGGTATAAAGAATTACGTTCGGAAAAAAGTATGCGGGTTAAATTTCGAAGAAAATCTTACAGTGGGGCCAACGAAAACACGCACTACGCGGTCGGAGTGTGAACAGATTATATTAGGAAAGCCCAATACGCGGCAAGTGAATGTTATGTATATTCAAAAATAATACTGATACAGTTCTTCATAACACGGCTAGCTGTTTTAGATAGCCAGCGGAGGTTTACCTGTGTACTGTCACGCGGTGAAAACAATGTAAACACCATGCGACATAGTGCCAAAGATTTTCCATGCAGACTCTACTTTCTTGTACGTATATATTATCGAATCTTTATATTTTCTTGTCGGTACGACCGACTGGGTCCTGTAGGATTCACTACCTTTACGTAAGATGCCCCGTCACCAGCATTATGTTTTTGAACTTGGAAAGTGATAAATTTTTAGTACGTTGCCTTATCAACAAGATCCACTCCTCAGAATAAAGAAAAATCTCCATTAACCCTTTTTTTATTGAAAAATAAACCATTAACGATTCGAATTTTCGTGAAGTCCCAATTTTCATCACCGACCGCTTTTTTAACGTACTAAACGAAACGGACAAAAAACAAAAAAATTTAATTTTAATGGCCAGAGGGCTTCTCCTTGAATGAAAGAACACGACTAAATCGTTAGATTTAAGAAATTATTTAATTTCAGTTTTCTACAGCAACGTGAATAAAGTGGGTCCTACAGGACCCATACGGTACGAAAGGGTTAAAAATAAATTTTAACATAATGTATAAAAGTACAACATTAAGTTATTAAACGTAAAAGGTAGGAAAAGCGTACGAAAATGTTACTTCATGTAACATCATATAACTAGACGTATGACATTATAAAAAATGTAAGAAATTATAAAACAATTCTTAAATTTAGTTTTTCTGTTAAAAAATAAACAACTGTAAATTTATGCAAAATAATGTAAGTAAATGATATCAAATATCATTATTCGCAATAAAATATAAATAAGTGTAAGAAAATATAAAAAGTGATCGAAATCCAACATAAAAGTACATTTTTCCATCGATTTATTACTATTTATTACATTTCTTTACATTTTAAAATTCTCACTAGGCCGAAAGAATTCTCAAAGCATTAATACGACGTTTTCTCAAATAATACATGCTTAACCTAAAAAAATATTGCAAAGAAATTTTCCTGAAATGTCACAGCAATCATTACGTAAATATTCCATGGGACATTGCAGTACCCGTTCGTGGTAATTTTGTATGGAATATTTTTACAAGGTTTCCGTAAGATTTTCCAAATGGATTCCCTGTTGAAAATATCCAGCTGGAAAGCCATGCATGGACTGGATTCCAGCTGGATTTTCCAGCTGGATTTTCCAGCTGGATTTTCCACCTGGATTTTCCACCTGGATTTTCCACCTGGATTTCCAGCTGGATATTTTCAACAGAGTTCAAAACACAGAAAAATACTTTCGGAAGAATCTTGTATATTCATTGTCAAAATCTTACGCGAAAGAATTCTCAAAGTGTTACTACGCGATTTTATGAAATATTACAAGAAAGTTTGCGTTGAGATTGTGGCAATATTTTTTGCAATGTATTTAGATGCCTATAAATAATCCTTCAGGTAACCTTTTTGCAAGGTTTTTGCAATCAATTTTGAAATCTTTTCTTGAAGGTATTTGTTAGCTTTTATAAATGTTAATGCAAGGTTTATGCAAGATTTTATTAAAATCTTTTTGTGAAACTTTTTCAAAAATCTTTCATGCTATGTAGGTATAGTCTACATTCTATAAATTCACGATTTCGCGTACTGGCAGTTCGGTGATAACCTTCTGGTCGAAGAGTCGCGCCCGCAGACACACATTTTTATAAGTTTTGTGACACCCGTCTTATTTATATAATATTTTACCGGTTATAGATAATTTTTGTAATCTAAGTTATAATAAATTAGAATTAATCTCATTATTTAACTCAGCTGACTCTCAACTACATTCGACAACGTTTTCGAATTGTACGCGGTCGTCAACTTGTCAAAAATAACGTTTTCAACTGCCTTACTACGAGCCTCTCCCTCAACTCAGCTCATGGGAGACTTGCCTTATAAACGAGTTCAACCGTTTCGAGCATATTTACATACTGGCGTGGACTATGCAGGACCGATTCTCTTGCGTTTATCCAAGGGTCGAGGCACCAAATCCTACAAGGGTTATACAGGGTGATTCATTTTAATTGCCCCAGGCAAATATCTCGAAAAGTACGGGAGATGGAAAAAAACGTTAAATATAAAGTTGTAGGGTTCAGAGGGGGAAATTGGTATTTAAAGTTTTTCTCAACCTTGCTTTTTTCAAGATATTGGCCTACGAATTGTGTAGATAGCTTGATTTGACCTTGATGCGACTGCAGAGGTCAACTGGACCCCATGACATAACATCATATTTGAATGTAAAATTTTCCGCTCTTTTAATTTCCGAGGTCAAAAGTTGGTGTTCCTATTTAAAAAAACTACTTTGACTTTGAAATGACCTTGAAACTTGACCCCAAGGTCTTGGTCAAGGTCACCATTGGATTTCCCCCTCTGAACCCTACAACTTTTACATTTAACGTTTTTTTCCATCTCCCGTACTTTTCGAGATATTTGCCTGAGGCAATTAAAATGAATCACCCTGTATAACAGTTTTCATTTGCCTCCCAACCCGTGCTGTTCACCTAGAAGCTGTTTCTGGATATTCAATAGACGATTTTCTTGGAGCCTTTCGACGGTTCATGACAAGACGTGGTCGCTGTGCTTCTCCCACCAGTGATCAACTTGCCCGAAGTTTGGCAGATGATGGTACTGAGTGGCGCTTTAAACCAGCTGCTGCACCTCATTTCGATGGAATTTGGGAGGCAGCAGTTAAGAGTGTCAAATACCATTTGAAAAGAGTCATTGGCGAAACCCTTCTTGCGTTCGAACGTAGCTGGAACAATCTGATTTTGCAAAAATTGTTTATAACTTACAGCGTTCAAATTTCCTTCGATAAAAAGGGACCTATTATTGTATCGCCTACCATTCCTGCCGACACATTTAATTTTTGAGGATATTCAGTATGGCTTTCTCTTATCAAATGAGGATTTGTGTCGGTGTAATATCAGTAGTTATGACGATTGACTTTGCCATTTAACTGAGATGTCGCTTCGTCTGAAAAAATAATATTTTGTAAAAATATTGGATTTTCAGTTATCATTTCCATTATCGTCTCATAAAACTCTACTGGGCGACCAGGATAATTCTCATTCGATTCCTGCACAAATTTCATTTTATAAGAATGAAACTTGTTTACCTTTCAAATTTAAAAAACAGATTTTTGATCGTAGTCTTCCAGTAACAGGACGATTTTTAATAGAACCTGTTCCTTCAAAACGTCTTAAGGTTTTTGAAACTGTGGACTTAGACATAGGAGTTTCGCCTTCGCCGTTTCAAAATGTTCTATTAAAGAAATTAACAACATTAGTATACGACCTTTGCTGATCACCCCAACCCCACATCATCAGAAGAGATATTCATTCTCTTTCGGACAAACAAAACATTTTAAAAGTTTGAAAAAAAAGAAAAATTTAATAAAGTTATTGTAACAAAAAAAAACTATGAAATATTTGACGAATTGGTCGAATAACTTTAACCACAAAACACTATTTGTTTTTTTTTATTGGTCAAGTATTTTTTTTTCTAGAGTCTGTTTACTACGACAACAACAAAATATGGTTTTAACTTCCAATTAGTAGAAGTCAAGAGCAAATAAGATTTTAATATCTAAACGATAACAATTTTTTAATTAAAATAACGTATTTGTACATGCACTTCTATTTTATTTTTAAATTTTCACTTCTTTCAAAGGTCTTTGAAATAATTTTGTATTTGAGACCCAGATGAACTGTTTAGTGTGAAAAAAAGGGTTGACTCTTTTTTGATGCCATACTTTGACTTCTATTTGACCTTCAGGGGTTACGTTAACCTCATACTTAGACACATATTCGGATGTAAAATTTTCCGCTCTTTTCGATTCCGGTATAAAAAAAAAGGGTTCCCATTTTAAAAAAATTAGGTTGAGCTTGAAATGACCTTGAAAATGAGGATCAAGGTCAAATCAAAGGTTACTGTTGGATTCCTCGTTGAAAGCTACATAAGGTATGATCTTTGTTTTACTACTAACCTCATGCGGTTTTCAAATTTTCCCGGGTTTCCATACTTTTTCCTCACCCTGTATATTTGCATAATGAAATATATCCTCAGATTTCCAAAAACATACATGTAAATGTACAAAGGTGCTGAACTCGACCTACCGAATTACAAGTCGGTCACTCTAACAACTGAGCCATCATAGGCATTTTGACTATAAATACAGTTGATTAGGAGCTCTATTTAACAAAATTTCAAAAATAAAAACTCCATGAAAAAGTTTTTCGATTGTTTTCTAAAGAAATGTATAATTATAATGAAAAATTCCACTTATTTAAAGTAATATGCAGTGTATGTAACTAATTGATTTATGATATCTTCACCATAATTTGGTGTGTATTGAGAATATTAGCGATTAATTAGATTTTAGGATGCAATAAGAATTTTAGTTTTAATTTACTTCCAAGAAAACTCATTATTTACGTGGACTAAATAAGTTGTTCATTGCAAATACTCTTATTCGTGGTAAAGATTAAAAAAGAAATTCCAGAGTTTATTAACCCCTTGACTGGAAAAACTTTTATAACTTTTCGTGCAAAAAACTGGTAGCGTCTTTTTCGTCATATTAACATTGATTGAGGTTTAAACAAGGGATTAAAAATAAGGTTTGACGAAAAAATTTTTTTTCTGAAATAAAGATCTTTTTTTTATAAATAACGACTGCTCACACTTAGTTTTGACAACAACTAGATACCCAAAGTTTCAGTGCTAGTGAAAATGAACCTGTTAGTGAAAAATTATATATATTATTAGCGGATACCAAATTTGTAAAATAATGTTATAAAAGTTTCATCAGTTACGGGGTTGAAAGACGCCATTTTGAGGTTGGCATTTTGGATTTATGTACTTCTACCAGCAGTCTTGGATTCAGCAAACTCAAAAATAGTTCTAAACCAAATTTGGTTTAAATAAAATTACAAAATACCAAAGATATCCAATTATATACGTTTATTATACATAACCAGTTTTGATATGACTTTTTTCGTGCATATTTGTTACATTTCAAAAGGAGCTAATTCATATATTTCTACTGCTAGTCAAGTTAACTATAAAGCTATTTTGCGGAAAACATAAAAATTATTGACCTACTGAAACATGTAAGTCTTTTATTGGTAAATGGGTTTTAACGACTCCAGATTTAAATTGTTGGTAATTGATGTGATTCTCACATAAAACGTTATAGGATTTGACATAATTAATATATTAATCTTGACACAAATTGATTTATAATTTTTATTTTATACGTTATTTTACAAAAAGCATTAGGTATAAACTTCCTTAAGTCAAGTAGAGATTTTATAATTTAATTCTACTTGTTCTTTTGCGAATAAATAAGTTTTTACGTGGAATTCAATCAAAGGTTTACATCTAACCTTTTCCTACCTGAATTTTTTGAAGCGGAGATAAATATTTTTTTATGGTTTTAGCTTGTATGTAGCCTAAATAAGAAAATATATTTTTTTCAAAATTTTTCAAGAGTTTTAACAACGATTTTTAGGATGTCCTCCCCAGGAAACATTGGGTTGACTGTTATTGCATTTATAAAATGATATAAAAATTGAATTACAGTCAAAACAATAGAAATTTATTTAGTTTTCCTTACAGAAATATAATCATAAATATATAATTCTTTTTTTTAGAATAATCCCTATTGAAAAATAGTAGTAAACTATTGTAATTTTACTTTAATGTTTGTGAAATTTTTAAAAACAATTATTTTCTTTTAGAAAACATAAGTGTACCTGACATTCGTCACAAAAAACATGAGTTTTTTTAAGCATTGTTTACATCGTGTACCATGTTCTTTATTATCATATTGAGGAAAGTGAGACGTATTGCCATATCGAATAGTAGAAATAGGTCTCACTTCAACTGCCTTTCGCTTTTGAGGAATTGGTGATGGTTCTTTCAACTTCTGTGCTGATTTTGAAGGTCTGTAATGACCCTCCCAGATGTTTTAATTTCTTTCTTTCTTTTCTGCTCTATCTAAACGCAAACACCTCACACATACACGAATACACAAACACGTACATGTAAACGCACTGCTATTACGAGCGTGCATTCAAAACGTTTATACTAGATATAAGGAAAATTCTAAATAAATTCTAAATAAAAGAAAGTCAGAAAGTACGTTATGCTCTCTCAGGCTATGAACGCAACAAAAGGGACAGGAAGCGAAAAAAAAAACTTAACGACCTGCGACTCCCGCGCTGGACTAGCTCTTTTGAAACTGACCACGTACAAGCAAAAAAAAAACTTCCTTAGAATTCCCCGACATTTCTCCAACATTCCACAATTTACCTTGTAATATTTAAGCACACTAAATATTAATTTTTACAAATAACCAAGCGCCTATAATGTTAATATATGTATATATATATAATTATATTCTTTTATATTAGAATTTTAAAAGGGTATTAAATCAATTTTCCAAGCACCATCTTCTTTAATAATAACATTTCTACAACATTTATGAACAATGAAGGAATTTGCAAATATAAACAACAGCAATGTTAAACAAACATCCATTTCTAATTTTAATACAAGTAAATAAACTAAAATAATAAAAGGAAAATGGTTCTAATAACCATAGAAATAAATTGTTAATCATACTGTAATTCGTTATAGAAATTAAAAATAGTAATAGAAATACATGTAAAACGGGAAATCGCCAAATGCAGAATCATCATCGAATAATTATATAAAAAAATAACAAAACAAACAGCCCTGCTTCCCAAGCGAAGCCAAGCTTTTCTCCCCACATAACACCCACAAGGGGAGGAAAGCCCCAGAGTATATAAGGGCGGGCCTCACTGCAAAAGCGGAAGTTCGGTCCTCAGTCGCTCTGCAGCTTCTCTGCATCTTGAGCCTCTCTTTGTTCCAGCAGTAGTTCCTGCTCAGATTTTCTGCAAAGGCCGATTTCCCGTCTACGAGGTGACGCCCTAGGGCCTCATCGCCTCGCACGTTCAGACAGTGGTCGCATCGCTGCCGCGTCCCTTATGGAGCCGCTATACCGGAGTATTTTAGACGTAAATATTCTTCTTTTGTACTTATTTTAGTTTATTATTACCTTTTCTTTAAATAAACTAAAGTATTATTTTCACTAACAAATATCTTTGAATTTTCTAAGAGTTCCTTAGGGCAACTCTCTCTTTTTCCCCTCTCACACTACACTGTCTCCTTTTCAACATTTTGCGCTTTGTTACTGCGCATTGTCAACAAAAGTTTAACAAAACTTAAAGCGAAAGGTACTGTAATCTGCACTTTCTTTTTCGTTTTCTTTCAACCTTTTCCTAGGAGTTCCTTAGGGTAACTCCACTCCTCTCCTTTAATAGGAAAATATATATTATGTAGCGCTTGTTCACTGCGCCCAGTATTTTCCCATTTTCTCCCTACATCTGCTCTTTTATACATACAAATATACATATATATATACATATAAAATTACATATCTCTCTCTCACTCTTTCCACTTAAATAAATTTAATGTTATTAAATTTATTTATTTTAACAAATTCATTATTCCCCTCCGTAATACGTTTATGAGCTGACTCTCTGCACATCTGAGTATTTCAAACAACGAAAAGCTTGATTTCTGCTTTTCGATTCCTTCTCTCCTGCTAAATAATTATCTTAAAATTTTCGAGTTTTCTCTCAAAATTCCGCAGTTTTCCTGCTTTAGAATTTTAGAGAAAAGAATTTAAATTTATTCGAAAGGGAATTGCTGCTTCAACTGCTGCAGTTTTCCCTGACACAATAAATACAATTCAATTCAACGAAAATTTTAGGAGATATTTGGTTACATTTATTTTCCTAACCTACGAAAGGGAATTGCTATAAATTTAAGCGAACCCATAGTATCTTTCTAATTTGAATTATCCCAAATATACATAAATAAATAAATTTGGTTTAATGTAGCAAGAATCCACAAATTGAATATTCGCATTTGCCGCTCGATGCGAAGTATTCGACAAAGAAATTAACTACATTCACGTAAAATACGCAAAGCCACATTTCACAAATACGCGTGAGACTTATAATTACACGCGATAAACCAAAATAACAAAAATCTAGAAAAATTTAAAAATCAAGACGTTTGCAGAAAAATAAAATGCAAACGTCACAGGTCTATCGCTTTTTGTATGCAGCTCAGTGGAAGAACTGTCTAAATTTATTAGTGCTTGACAAAATTCTAATCTGAATAGTAGCAAATCCATTCGTTTTTCAGATAAAGTTTTTAAAATATCACAGTCTCATTTGTACATTAAGAATGAATTAGTCACTGCCATGTCCATACCATGAGCAAACATTCTGCATATCCATTTATGCGACTTGATGAAAAATCTATAATAACTTATGTATTGGTCAAATACAAACTCCATCCATGTTCAAATTGTAAATCTTAACCATGTCTGGCATTTCAATATTTTCAAAATCTTTTTTTTTTCTTATTTCATCGTTGAGCCATATTTATGTTACCAGCTGACATAAAGTTAGAGCCAAGATGTACGCATATATTATCATACCAGCCGATCAAAGACAAATCATCGTTCTCACTTGAAACTTCAAAACATGCTAGTAGAAGGGGGACGTTTTTTCCAGACAGGGGCGTGGCCTAAAGTGGGGGAGGTAGGCGCCAGTGTGAGAGAGATAGCTGCTAGTCTGGCGGGCCCGCGGCGGGCCGTTTTTTCCGAGCAGGCGGTGGGCGGTGGGTGGTGGGAGGTGGGAGGTGGGAGGTGGGAGGTGGGAGGTGGGTGGTGGGTGGGTGGGTGGTGGGTGGTATTGTTAACAACAATTTATAAACAATTTTTTAAATAAATTTTCTAATAATCTTTTGTATTATCGATATAGTACGAATGGGTGACGGAGTCGCTACCTCCCACCACCCACCTCCCACCCCCCCCCCACCACCCCCCACCACCCCACCACCACTGCGTATGCGGACTCGTGCATTTGGGCCGTGCCGCCGCGTAATCCGGGGTCCACGCATCCCCGCCACCGCCGGCGCAAACCCCCGGATCCGCGAACGAGCCAGCGTCGCCGCGTCCCCGCAAGCGCGCATCCCGGTCCGCGCATGAGTCACCTCATGTCTGGCGGGTCGCCATGCGCTAGGCGGTAAAATTTGAAAAGTTTTTGGGTGGCCCTGAAAAGGGCCGTTTATGTTATGTCCCAGCGTTTAATTATTTAAACCTTTCGTAACCGTTGTTGGCAGGCGCTGAAAATGTATTTGTTGAATATTTTTCCGAATATTCTTTCCAAACACTCGGTTCATATTGTTTATCTATGGCATCTTTTTTTCAAACATTTGGTTTACATCTATTTTCGTCTGTCTTTTTGTCGTTGGGTAGCAGCTGGTTGCGGTCTGAATAACCGTTACAGCTAGCGTTTTGACCCATGTTTACTCTATGAGTTTTCGAAGAATAATGACTCAATTTTTTAGTTGCAAGGAAATTTATGCTTGAGCGTTATTTTTGGCCCGAGAAAAAGGATTGGAGGTTGAAAAGGTCGAGAAATAACAAGTCGGCATGTGTATAGTCACACATATTTTAATTTATTAGACAAACATAAAGAATATTGAAAATTACGTATACATGATTACATATTTCTTACAAACTCGCATCTTTTACAGTGAAATCTTAAAAAACTTCGCAATGTTTAGGTTTACAAGCTTGCTTACATCTAGTACACACAATATTCTTATTTTTTATGAATTTTCTTACATTTAGTTATATGATTATACAATGTCAAACTTAATCTATCGTTGTCGACGGTGTCGGTAGAAAAAAGAGAACAAAACCGGCGTAAAGTATAACCATGAGACATATAAAACAGAAAAGCAATACAAAATTGCCCGCACACAGAAGAATTGATGCTCTGCAATTGGGGGATACTCCATTCGTAGCTAGTGCTGTTTCGCCGAATTCTATCGATATGCTCCGCGACTGTTGGAGGGAGTCCGTAGCTGTCGAAATAAGAAGCGTGTCCATCGGCTGCAACGTATATAGCGACCCAATGGGTCCCTGGTTTGGAGCTGTCATCTGTGTTAACCACAAGTGCACAAGGTCTCTTCCAATATCGGGGTATTTGGTCGGCTGGAAATACACCCACTGTTCGAGCCGCTACATGAGCGAGTGCTCGCTGCACTTGCAGAGAGTTCATTTTGAATCACAGGCTCGTATATAGGTTCCTTACCCCCACTCTTTGGGTGTGGCGCAGGCGCAGATGTGGAGGTTTCTTTGTTGGGAACTGTGGAGGAGTCTTGGCACTCAAGTTTTTTAAAATTTTCACAAACTTGATTAATCTTGGTATTTTCTTTTTTTTTATTATTTCTTTCCGGCTTCTGTGGTTGTTGCTTGTGCTTCCGATTGTCTACTTCATCCTTATCCTCCGCCGTCGTGTATGTTAATGATCTTTTTATCCAATCTCGCAGCTTATAAGTATAGCCGAGAGCACAACTAAAATATTCTCTTTTTGCTCCATGATAAGCACAGCAGTGATCATTATGTCTAGGTAGATTCTTGAAGCTGGGACAGTTATATTCTTCTAAATTAATTATTTGCCTTGCGAGTAAGCTTTGAAGCAGCTCGTATTTCGGTTGCCCGCGGACGTAAATGCGCAGCGCGTTACGAGAAATCTCCCGCAAAGCTCTGTACACAGAGTCCAGATCAGCTTCTCCGTCAAACCACTCGATGCCGTGATGATAACATGTCAAATACGTATTTGCTGCCAAAAGTCCTCTAGCCAGCTCTTCAATCTTATATTTTGTTTCGTCGTACTTCACCATCCAGTGCGAAATAAAATGACTGTCGGTAGCTAGCACGGCGATTTCTTTCGGAAGGAAGGTGCCCTCTTTATCGTAGAATCCTTGTATATCGATAACGTAGTCTGTTTTTTCCATGTTTACGGTGTTTAAGGGACTGTTGATACTGCTGCTAGACGGTTTGAGAGATGGCTGCAAACTGACGGTTACGTATTTCTTTTTCTTTTTGGAAGGGAAGAGTTTCCCTCTCTCCACCCGCTAGAATCCTTTAGAGGTGGTAGGGGTAAGAGCAAGCAATTCTTAAGCACTAAAATCTACCATTACTTGACGAGAGGCATCTATTTCGAGAACGTTGTCAAACTCTGCATATAACACACAGTTTATAGTTTTTGTTAGTGGGGTATCAAAGCGAACTTCGATTCTAACAGTTCCGTTTTTCACAAGATTCCAATGCCCTGCGAAATGCGCTGAGAGATCGGGCGTAAGATCGAAGGCAAAGAGACAGTACCCGTCGGGATATTCCGAACGGTCAATGTCGTTACCCTCGTTAATAAAATGCATACCAGTGCCAGAATACAGAGTGTGATAAGCCTCTACATATTGAGGATTGTCTGCCGAAAAGTTGGGCTGCAATGGTTTGCTCGGCACTTGCATTCCGTCAATGTACAAAGACAAAAAGTTTATTCTATAATTTTGAAAATTGAACGGGTTCAGATTTTTATCACCGTTGAAAGCCTTATTGTCAACGAATCCTATTATAATGCGTTTAGGTAGCTGCCCTAGAATAACATTTTCGAGCGAATCGCTAACGATTCCTCGATGCATAGTAAAAGTCTTTATTTCGACGCGAGTTATGGGGTATTTAGCAGTTGTGGTAGAGAGTGCTTTGGCATGGCCAATTAAAACTGCCGGACTTACTTTAACACGACGTACAAGCAATGTAGCCTCGCTAATATTTATTTTATAGTTGGTTGCCGAATTATTCATTAAACAAAAAGAATCTTTCGAACGAACGAGGCGAAGTCGCACTTCCACACCATTGAGCAAAAAGCGATCCTGATTAAAAACATCGCAGTGCAAATGCCCTTTCAAATCTACAGATTTTCCGTTTGATAAAAACGATTGTCTATTTTTAACGATTCATTATTGTCGCTATCGGCGGAGGCATCCATATGTCCTGCTATATCGCTTTGCCACAACACTGTAGTTAAATGGGATGCTTTAGCTGCTGGGCCGTAATTCAGCAATGTCTCGAGATAAGCCCTGTAAGGATACGCATTGTTGGGTGGCGACACCAGCTTCTGATTGAAATAAATGTCTATTTGGTTGAACAGAGAGTGTAGTAGATTGTTCACGGGTGCAACAAATTTGTCCGTTGCCTCCGTGTACGGCGTAATTTTCACATTCACTTTCAACATTGTATGCGCCAGATCCAGATAATCTTCGTTTTGAGAATTTACACAAAACTCGATGGGACTCTCGTCGTTCAGAGACGACACGGGTTTGTATGATACCCATGAGCTCGCCTCTATAGCTGTTTGTGTCGGTGGCAGTGAAAATATGTCAAGCTCCGACTTGAAGCATGCCTCCGAGTGACTGTGTAAAAACGACATTTTTTTTTTATCCAAAAATGTCAACAACTTTTGTCTTTTTCTTTGACCTTCTTGCTCGTTTCTTTTTATTTTGCAGTTTAGAGTGTTTTCTTCCTCTGTTCTTTTTGGTATTCCTCTTCTTCTTATTATTCTTCTTTTTAAAGGCGTTCTTTAAACGTTTCACTGATTTTCCGCGCTTAGTTTGCTTTCGGCGACTCTTTGCTCGGACTTTACGCGTGCCAGGCAAGAAAGGCAACTGAAGGGATCGCTTCGGTGTATGATGTATATATCCGCTTCCCTCCATCATCTTGTGGATTTTATCCGAAGCTTTTCTCTTCAAATTTAGTCCAGATTCATTTACGCGATTTTGAAAAGCCTCCTTAAAGTTCATATTATTCTCTGTTACATCGTCAAGAATATTAACACCCGCGCGCAGAGCTTCTTTACCAACTGCACGCACTCCTTAGGCAAGAAATGGTAGAGCACTGCGGAATATTCCAGAAAACCATGAACCGAGCCCATGGCCACGCATGCGAGGCGCCCCGATAAAAACAGTACCCACACCACGACCTCCTCCGCCAAACTGGCTGTGATAGTAAGCGTCGTGAAAACTCATCTCGCTACACACTTAATACTCTTTCTTGAAATGAAGTGCAATCGTCAACGTTCCAAACTCGAATGGTATGGGCTCGCCAAACTGATCCCTTATATCAATGTCAATTATCTGAAATCTATTGTTCAACAAGGGTGTATAGTTTACAGGAGCAAACCTTTTGACAATAGTGCTTCCAAAATTAAATTCTCGAGCATCAAGACTAACGATTCGTAGCAAGGGGGCGTGCGTGTCGCCGACAATGTTTGGTTCACACAAATTTGAGTAAATAAATAGCTGATTGGGAATAGCGCGAGCGAGGCTGGCAGGCTGTTTTCCTTCAAAAATACCGTCGCCAACAACTTTGACTCGGGTAAAATCGTCTGGCGTATTAAAATCTGTAAAAATAAAATTTGTATCTTCAAAACCGAGCAACTTT
>JACCID010000608.1:0-25502 GCA_018906775.1 Sycophila sp. Sp_5
GAAACTGAATTTTTAAGCTTCAAAAGCTCTTTTTTCGATTCCTGTACGACCACTTTTCACTGAGATACAGCTTGTTGAACATCGCCGAAAAATTTCGAAAATTTTTTTGTTCCCTTAATTTTTGTGAAAAGTGTATTTACAAGTCAGAACACATTAATTAGTTTAAATTTCTTTGTTAATACTTAGCAAGATTAAGAGTACTTACAACTAACAACATATTCCATTTAATAACTTAGTCCATTTAAATGATGAGTTTTCTTGAAAATAAAAATAAAAAATCGAATTTATTAATTTTTTTTTTACATTTTAAGATCTAACTTCTTCAATTTTTAATATTTTTACCCCAAATTTCTTTTGTAATTTCAAAATGATGTATACAATAAAAAAAATACCATAAAAAAATAATTATTGAAAATTTTTAGGTCCAGACTCCCTTTAACGGCGGACCGGATGTGCAGGGAGCACACTAATAATCGCGCATAGTAAAATTAAAACTAAGTAAAAATTCGCGGACGAAAATATTAACGCGATCCACTTAAAAATATTTTACATGTTTCGGACTCTCGCTACAGTTTAGCGGAGAGTCGTGAGATCGTAAACGGCAGAGTTGGCTGGAGGTTACGGATAACACAAACATAAATAACACAATAATAAATTATATTAGACAAAATTAAGAATAATTGGTGACTTCAGGTCTGTTATTAACTTGCCAATCAAAATTAGAAATGAAATGATACTGAGTTAATCAATTCAAAATTAATAATTTAATATAATTAACTCAATTAATAATTAATGCAAATAATTGCCAATTCAAAAGAAATAATTCAAAAGTAAGCAACTCCAGGTTAGGTTAACTTCACCGAGTAAGCGGAATGTCTAACTTGCAGTTACAAAGTGAGGCGCATAAAGACGCAGCAATAAAAGAACGATAAATGCCTTATTAAAAAGCGTGTAATCAAAGAGTGAGGGACAAGTACTCTGGCGGAATTTTAGTTGCCTCAACGTAGGCCGAACAAGACCACTTATTAATTCGCACTAAAATATTGGCCACCTTCTCCTGCCGGTTTGAAGCTACTAGGTGGTTAGCCTGACCACAATGCCTAAAGAAAACGCATGCGAATAGCGAAAGTATACAAAAAACGAAGGTTTGCCACGTGAACAAACTAAAGAGTAAGACTGTCGAGAAGTCGCAGAGCGCTGTTCCCCGTCGGTAAGGCCAAGGTACCGACGCTCGTCGCCCTCGTGCTAAACACCTCATCATCCTATAAATCCTCATCCCTTGCCCGTACTCTTAAAAATTAGAAGAGAAAAAATCATATTTTTATGCAGCTGGGTAGTGTTACGTCCAGGAAAAGGAATAAAGGATAAATTTATTCGGTAAAATTAATAAACATGACTCACACATTTTCAAAGGTTATAAATTTTAATGATTAAAAACCTTAAGTGGAATTACAATGATTATACAATTTTTAAACGCAAAGCGCAATGTTCTAACGTTAATTCTTTTTAAAATTAATTCATGTACCTTGCAATAAAAGAGATACGTAAATGCTTGTATACGGTGGGTCGGGTCGGCTGGTCACGGCAGGGTAGCGGCGGGTCCCGCTGTCCCCTCGTTGCTCCGAGCCGAAAGTGTCGATGCTCCGCTCTCCTCCCTCGCTTTCTCTCTCTGTCTGTCTCTCTCTCTCTCTCTCTCTCTCTCTTTCTATGTGTTGACGATAGACAGCAGCTTCCTTGGTTGCGTCAGTGGATCTGTCGCCTAGCCCGGTGTTGGAGCAAGGATCGGCATTAATCATTACTTCGTTAATATTTTTGACTAAAATTAAAATTACTTTGTAATGCAATTAATGTTCAGCTCGAAATTACCCATTACTTTGTAATGGGTAATGGTCGGCTCGAAATTTCCCATTACTTTTGTAATGTGTAATGGTCGGCTCGAAATTTCCTATTACTTTTGAAATGGGTAATGCACGAAGAAAAATTAAACATTACATTTGTAATGCATTAATGGTCAGCTCGAAATTTCCCATTACTTTTGTAATGTTAATGGTCGAAAAAAAATTAATATTACATTTGTAATGCATTAATGATTAGCTTGAAATTTCCGATATTATAGAATAAATAAATAAATAAATAAATATAAATTGATAAATAAATAAATAAATAAACAAACAAATAAACAAATAAATAAACAAATAAATAAACAAATAAATAAACGAATAAATAAAAAATAAATAAATAAATAAAATAAATAACATTTTTTCCCCTTCGATTTTTTTCTCAATAACCAAGTTCGGCCTGAGGGTATTCGCGTAGTATCAACTGGACACCCTCAGAGCGATTATGACACCCAGCGCAAGAAGGAAAGTGTAAAAGGCTAAAGGTAAGGGTGGAGATGTCCCACAAACTTGGTCATTATGAAAAAAATCGGGCGCTGCTCCTGTAGACGATGTCCAGGTGTCCAGGAACACCCTCAGGACGACGGGACGTCGTCTACAGGGAAGCCCACCCCGCACTTGGTTATTGAGAAAAAACTTGAAGCGGAAAAAAAAGTTCCTGGACCAAGTACATCTACTACAATGTAATTAATTTATATTATATTATTAATTATTTATTTATTTATGTATATTGATTTATTTATATTTCGATTTATATGTATTTATGTATTTATTTAGTTATGTTATTATATTTATTTATTTATTTATTATTTATTTATTATTTATATTTATTTATTTATTTATTTATTATTTACTATTTATTATTTATTTATTATTATTATTTATTTGTTTATTTGTTTATTTAGTCGGTCGGTCGGTCGGTCAGTTATCTATTTATTTTATAATATCGGAATTTCCAGCTAATCATTAATGCATTACAAATATAATATTAATTTTTTTTCGTCCATTAACATTACAAAATTAATGGAAAATTTCGAGCTGACCATTACACATGACAAAAGTAATGGGTAATTTCGAACTGACCATTACACATTACAAAAGAATGAAAGTAATCGTAATTTTTAATTACAATTTGCCGATCCTGTGTTGGCGTCTCTGCTGCTGTCCTCGTCCCTCCAATGTTAAAGGATAGGCCGTTGCCCTTGCTCTACGTTTTCCCGGCAGACTGATCGGCGTGCCAGATTTCAAGCTTACAGCGGGCGGTCTCTCGTACTCTTGTCGATGCTCGGAGAGGCTCGTCCCTGTGCAGAGTAGTTGTAGATATGACTAGCTGGATAGCTGGTAGCTTCGTAGATATGACTGGCGTGGACGATAATTACTTGCTGTATAGACTCAATACGACTGAACGATGCTTGCCCTTAGATTCGGGTTTTTATACTCTTTTAATCCCCTCCATCGATTTCCGGTGGAGTACACTCTTTTTGCTCAATTCTTGGGAAAATTCGGCTACTTAATTTAAATGATCATTTCCTGTCAGAAATTCGGACGTGAATAATCATGTGATTTTGCGCTGGTGTCTGATCTGCTCTTAAGGCTCATTCCCTAGAAACGGTGTCTGTTTGCGGTGTTTTTTTATTTCGAGTCTTGAATATTGATTAGCATTCGAATATAAATCATTTTTGGAGCAGTCGTAGAGGAGCAGTATATATGGTCAAGGTGTGAGGTGGATAGGGGATATTGTGCGGATCTGAGGGGGAAAAAGAGACACGACTTACGAAGGAGGTACCTGGGATGGATGTTGATCCAACTGGGGCTGGTGTGGGTGTGTGTGTGCGCGTGCCTAATGAGCGGAGGGATTGGGCAAGAGCGGGTTGGAAGAAGGCAAGACGGCGCGTGGATGGAGACGCTCGGGGATGGCGGTCGGGAGAAAACAGGTCGCTCGGGACGTGTGAGTGCGGCGTTGAATAGGGAGTAGCGTCCGGGGACGAAGGTCTCCAAATATTTTAATAGATCGTTGGATTGTGGGGAAAACCTCCGCACCTCGTTTATGGCCTGTTGTAGGCCGGCACTGTTCACGTGGGTAAAAAATACTAGGAGGGGAAAATGGAGGAGTAAGTAAGTCAGAGGCGAAGAGGAGGAGAGCTCGGGGTGAGGAAGATGTCCGATGCAATCGGAGAGTGTCTTAGGAAGGTACATAGAATTTTTGGTATGGCGTAAAAAGAATCGGGTTTACGAGTTTTTTATCAGGATGTAGGGTAAGACCGGTTTACATAGAGGGAGGATTAGGCTGAAGGAGGATACAGGGTTTTCCCAAGGTCAAAAGAAATAAATAGAAAAGATCCATCTACTAGAGGAGTTAGCGGGAGATAACATATAAAGGGTTGGATTGGTAGATTCTACGGGTGTAAGGGACACGGCATGAAGTAATTGAAAAGTAAGGTGAAGTGAAACACGGGAGAGCGGAGAGATGGAACAGGTTACGCGAAGAAAGCGGCCGGTTGTGACGAAATGAGACGGCAAGAAGGAGGGAGAAAAGTAAGAATGTAAAGGCCCGAGGGAAAAAGTCGTAAAAAGAGTAACAAAGGAGGGTAGTGGAGTACTGGGTAAGGGCCACATCAGGAGCAGGAGAAGGAGGGAGAATGTGACTACGTCTATCTCAGACAGTGAGCTAATATAGAGGAAATAAAAGAGAGGCAATACCATCTTTCAATAATTTGACCTCCGCTGCCTCTGGTTTTTGATCCCAGCAAATGGAGTGCCTCAGACGACGACGGTGATCGGTACCTTGGCTTGCTCTGGTGCATTCCGCGGCATACAACTCATTTTACTTCTGAATTTCCTGCAGTGCTATCAGGTCTTATAAAACTTTTTTAAGAGCTAATAATTTTCTTGGTCTAACGTCAAAACCGATTTGAACCGCCTTCCATTTATATTAAAATTTCTATATTTTGGATAATAAATAGTTGTAAGATTTTGAACTAAAGAACGCTATATCTTCCATTTTTAAGATAATAAAATGGACTAATTTTATTTTTAGGTTCAAAAGATAGTATATCCTTTTCATTTTACATAATCAAAAAGACACTATCCTTAACGTACTATAATTATAAAATTAATTTTAATTTTTATTTGTATATAAATGTAACGAATTTTCTTTGCAGCTTCTCCATTACCATCACCAAGTAAATCGCCAGCGAGAACTCCTGTACTTACTCAAAAACAACCGTGCTGCACTGCTTTATACGATTTTGAACCAGAAAATCCAGGAGAACTTGGATTCAAGGTAATTTCTTTTTTATTTCTTTATAATCTAACTTTCTATTTCTTTTTAACAATATTCCCGATAAACATTAAAACGGGATGATTGCAGGGAAAAATACTCTATTTTCCTCGCGGACTAGTCGCATACCAGTGCTTTTGAGGGCTTGTCTGAATACCCACGATCACCAAACGGTGACTTACTCTATCGCTGCAATCCTTATACAATGCAAAACCAGACCACTTGGAGAATTGTCCCTTTCCTGATCTTTTAGATATTTTTTGATATTCATAAAAGCGAGCGCAAGGTATGGGACTAACAAATGTTGTGTACAAAGTTACAAAAGATGACCTGGATATCGAATTTGGGCAATTTGAATATGCTAACCACTTCGGAGCTGGTTTTCCTAATCGACATATATTCCCTCTGGGTTTGGGCACAGGTTTTTATCGATCCAGAGGCATAAACTTGGGAGAATAGAGATTGGAGGCATTTGAAGAAAGGATGTATAAAGGACAGATAAATAATGTTTGGTTTTTAGTCGGTAGTACCACTTTCTCTCTGCATTTAACATACTGAAGATCGTCGCAAAGAAACATTCGTACGTCTGTATTAAAAGTGTATAAACGACTACTCTTTTCTGTCAAATACTTTATTATTGGCAGTATAGATTACAGAATTCTTTGTAGCTGTAGGTTACTTTGAAGATTAAGCACTGCAGATTATCGAATCCGTTGCTGCTATATCTTTAAGTATGTTTTTGTATATTCAAGGAATTATTACGTAGGAACTAATTTAGTAAAAATTTTATTAAAATTTTTACAAAAAATATCATTTCCCTATTTTCAAATTAATTTAAACAAATCTAATAACCTTAAAGGGTCAATCACCGTACCCTTCCTTCCTAAAAAATATATTACGCAGTTATGGTTTTACGCATTTTTATATGTTAAGCGCTACATTTCATTATCTCTTTCATATTTTGTTAAAACATTACTATTGCCTAAATTCAAAAACAAAGATTTAAATTTGTTATTATTTTACGACTTTTTACACAATTTGTCGAAAATCTTTTGATACAAGAACTACTTTTCATCCAAATAGTTCATTACTATCAGATAAAACAACTAAACATTTTTCCACCGCTTCGAAAGTGTTTACTTGTCATTCTTATTTCAACCCAGATTAACAGTTGTACATGTTTTATTTCTGTATTTTGTGGTGAATTATGTTTATTTTACACGATATTATATTACACGAACTTGTTTCATTCACATTTAATGGTAATTTAAACGTTTTGTATACAGTTTTTTCTTTCTTTAATAAATTTGCTGCTATACCTGTCCATGCAATATGAAATTAATAAAATGAGTAAATAACTTTTACCATTTCCACCAGAACCATCTATAAATATACATTTAATTTTAAAATTTTCGTTAAGTGCATTTATTACTGTGTTGAAAATGATTCTTTAAGCATCAGATAAAGACTTAATTTTTTCATCTAAATCATCAACGACGTAAACATTGAAGGGTTTGTGTGGACATTCCAAATAAATTACCGTGGTGCTGAGAGCTTAGATTTAACAATTTATTATTTAATAGAAAAAAATACTGGCAATAGTTACGTCGGAAGCGCTCGACGCTCGCGTCACTCGCATATCAGCGGAAATCGTCGCTTTTACAATAATTTTATATACACCCTTTTCACGACCCTCGGCCGTTACGTTTACAAAACAAAACGCATTTTCGACGCTGTGCAATTTTAGGTGGTCTTTCGAAAACATGAAAAAACTTCCTATTTGTCTCTGAGCCACGTCAGATCAATGAGGCACTCTCAGCCGAACCAGATCTCCCACCTCAAGAATAACTTTTAAGATAGCTTTTTGTGCATGGCATCGTTGTTCAAACTCTTACCGTAAGTTACGACTTGCTCTCTCTAAGACCACCTCGCAAGCCAACGAAATTTCGCGTAATTTTGGAAATAATTGAAGGATCTTTTCTTCTGTCATCTCATTGAAATGCAAAAAATTAAGTAAATATCTCGTATTCTGATGTACTGTTAAATTAAAGCAACTCTCCGCAAACGAGACATATTTTACCCATTTTGTATGTAGCTCCACGAAATAAGTCCAAAAGATACGACCCAACTCTAGCATCATTCTCTCGACCGGGTTTGACTACGAGTGCCTAATGGACGAAAATAATGCCTTCACATTCTGAGCCTCTAATTGAGATCTCCAGCAACGTGAAGTAAATTGGATACTGGGATCGGGCAATACACGATTGGGTTTTCGTCACGCTTCGAAATATTTTAGTCGAATAGAGCGTAACCAATTTCGTGAAGACATCCTGTACAACGAAAATATATTGAACACCGTCTATTGGCGTTGAGAGCGGACCAAAATAATCGACCAACATCATTTCGTTAGGGGTTGTCGTTCTCAAAAATTGATACCCGTCTCCCATCTTTTCATTTAAGACTTTGACATAAATTACATGAGTCTTTATGCTTGTCTGCATCCTTTTCCAATAAAAAAATATCATTAAGCATGTGACTAATTTAAATAAACTTGCATTGCCCAATTGGATATGCATTCTTTGATTAAATTAATCGCTCTATTGAACGTCGATGTCAATGAACAAATTAAACTTTTATGATCCGTGATTATTTTAAATGTGAACCGATTACGTAATAACGGAATTTTATAACCGAATAGATAATGGCTAATAATTATTTCTTAGTGAAAGTATACCCTCTTTTCTTTATAAAATTTTCTATCTACTTTTCTTTCCTATAGTTTCTCTCTTTTCCCTCCTTTTCACTTTCTATCTTTCTTTATAAACAAGCATTTATACCCTGCCTTTATTGTTTTATCTTATCTCCTCGTTTCTCCATATATCTCTTCCCCTATATATTATGTTTTATACCTATTTTTCATTTGTTTTTCTATTTTCTTGTTGCTCTTCATTATTTCCATCTCCTTTCTTATTTCGTCTGCTATCTGCTCATCCCATCTTATATCCTTTTCTCTTGTATATTCGCACCTGTTCATTGTAATATTTTCAAGTTCATTCCTGCACATTCTACATTTTCTTTCTTGTTCCTTTTTTCATATGCTACATCGTCTAGTTTCACTACTCATTCTGAATCTCGCTAGAATTTCCATCCCATCCTTGACTTTCCTTAATTCTGTCCTTTCATATATCATCCTCTTTTCTAATTATTCTTTTGAGTTCTCCTAAAGATTTTCACTTCTCTAATATCTCTCCATGTTTGTCTATTTATGCTGTTTATTGCACTTTTGACCTGTACCTCCATGCCTTCTTGATCGTACACTTTTTTTCTTTTTACAACTGTTACGTCCCAAGCGGTTAAGACACAAAAATTTCGCTAAGTAGTCTGGCGCGACACATCACTGCACACGTCGTCGATTCGCTGCCTGCTGTGTCTCCTCTCGTGCAGCTTCTTCGCTTCCTCCGGCGGCGTCCGTTACCCTGACCGGGATTTACCCTTGCATCTTGCGATTCGAGGCGGTCCGGACATTCCCGCACAAAGTGTCGACCCCAGTTACGACAGCTATAGCAAAATATTTCGGCATCTGCGTTGCTGTTATTCCGATTTTCTCCCTTATTGTTGCCATGGTCTCTCGGCCTAACGGCTGCGCTTGGCCTACCATACCCTTCTCGATACGGCGGCCGCGCTTGTTGCTGGTTATTCGGCCATGCCGGGCCAATGTTTACCGGCCTGTCTTGTGGCCCATTGACTCGCGGAGGGCCATAATTGGCGTCAGCCCAAGGTTGATATGCGCTCTCGTGGCGGTTTTCGCCGCGCTCCGTCGCATAGCCACCCCGAGCAGGCGCTCTGTAACTTTGCGAAACCTCTGTTTCACCTGCCGCGAATCCGCGCTTCTTTCGGTCACATTCGCGTTGCTTCTCGATTGCGATCGCCTTATCGAACGCCTCTTATAGTGAAATCCCGTCGTAATGCGCAAAATCTCTGCGCCCCTCCGTTGGCAGGCCATCTCTATAACCGTAGATTATTTCTCGCTTTATACATTCTAATTCGCGGGCGATAATATACCCGGCAACGCCGCTTTGTCTCTTCTCTACAATATTATCGCGTATGTCGGTGGCGTAATTGTTGTATTCGAGCACCGACTCGGTCGGAGACTTCTTCAATTCCGAAAGCTGCTCGTATAACTGATGCATCGTTGCCGATTGCATAAAAATTCTCTTTAAGTGGACTGCGAGTTGGTCCACTCTACCAACGTTAATTTGCTGTACCGCGCTGCGTACACGATCGTGAAATTTCAGCCTTATCAGCCGTAAGATGTCCTTTCTCAGCGACGGCGTAAGGGAGGTGATGGTGCGTCTACACGCCTGGATAAAAGGTTGGACGTTATTGCCGTCGAACTTGGGAATGCGGTCAATACTTCTTTGATGGAAGTGGAGACCATAGGCCCGCCTGCAGAAAACATGGGCGCCTGTTCACCGACGGATGTCGAGTGTCCCAGGGGGGAGGTCGGCATTCTCGGCTGCCGGAATCCCCTGTTTTCCTCCTGGATCTCGAGGAGTTGGCGCTTTAATACTTTCAGCTCGCTTGACATGATGGCCTCGGTGATCCTCCACGACGGAGACTCAGTTCGGTCGCGGGATTTCCACGCGAGAGTTGTCGGTATCTTCCCGGGCAGTGATCTGCGCCGAGATTAGCGGGGCGAGTGACTCGGTTTGACGGCTAATTTCTCAAGGACTCGAAACCTCTTGTTCCAAGCGCGCACGAGCAGCTTGGTCTTCGTCGTCGGCGTGAAACATAAACGCCGATGTGTCCTTGGGTCTTTTATTAGAAGATCCCATCTATCAGACATATTCAATCAAATACTATCATTTTTTAATTAGTAAATTTTTCCGAAGACTAGGCTGCTATTTTTGGTAGTAAAATACTTAACCAATTAACGTCCACAGGATATATTTTTCGTTGTTTATTTCAGAGTTCTCTAAAATTAACGAATTCATGCTTGAAAAATTTTTGAGTACATGAGTTTGGAAGATTTTTTATCAATCTTTTAATGAATTTTAAGCACTTTTTATTCTTTACAATTTTTTTTTGTAAAGTTGATACTTATTAAGTAAAAGAATATTAATAACAGTGCTATTTAGATTTTCATATTTATTCACTCGTTAAGGGGTAACATTTTAGGATTTTCAAAAAATCAATATTTTTTTTGGGGTTAAACTATACTTTATATAGTAGGTAATTGCTAGTCGTAAGTCTGCGAGTTTAATTAACTAAAACTGATAATTGATAATTAAATAATTTAATAACTCATAGTTACGTAAGCCGGCCCGCACTTTACCTTCGAGTGGGTTATGCACTTAAACTCGGTTCCTCCGTCATCTGTCACCCTATTGAAAAATCTTACGTAAGATTTTTTAATAGGGCGGGCCTTCAAGCGCTGCGAAAAAGAGATTGAGAGGGAGAGCATCACTTCGCTCAAGTAGGTCCCGCTCACCACCACCGCCTCGAGCAATGATTAGACTATTATCGGAATTTTTAATTAACAATAACTTGATAATTATCCAAAATATCTAAAAATGTTATATAATAATACCAGGTTTCGGAACATCGTTTTTAACCTGTAATGTGCAAGTGTACTCTCACGCTTTTATGTAATAAATCATAAACCTCATCTTTTAGGATCAAGTTAAAAATCCAGTTAAAATTTGAGCTCAATCGATAGATACAGCCCTTTTTGCTGTAGTAAAAATAAAAGACAATTCTGCATAGCGATTGGGCCTAAACATTATTAAAATAAAAAAAATTAGTTTCCGGAGATTATTTTTTACTTCAATAATAGTTAAATAAAATTAAATTTTTTATAAGTGGTGCGATGATACTTGAAATGGTTTTCTTTATACATGTTAAATAATGAGGTTAATAAAATGAATAATTTGTATTAACAAATGTTTTTTCTTTTCAGGAAAATGATACTATAATGCTACTACAAAAAATAGACGACAATTGGTACGAAGGCAGTGTTAATGGAAATTCGGGATACTTTCCAGTATCATACGTACAAGTTATTGTGCCACTACCTTAATATAAATGATTGAAGGAGCATGGTTGAAAGAAGGATTTATGTCAATAATTATTACTAAATATCTTAAATACTCCAATTGTACTATTATCCAAACCTACTCTGCTATGAAATTAAGAATTATTTCAACATCGCCTTTTAACTAAAGTAGCTTCCAGTTCAAGTTTGAAAATATTTAAAGAAAATTAAAATTAATATATTAAGTATAAAACATATGTTAATGTACATATATATAATGCATATATGTGTTAACCAGTTGTGTATTTAATGATCACGATGTGACATGAGATGTAAAATTAAAGTTTTTGACAGCTAATACTGCAGATAAGCTTTCAATTTTATTGCCCAACCGAAATAAGAAGATGAAGGGTAGAATAAAGTAAAACTATAATCCAAATATTCAATTTTTATATTTACGTGTCTTGAAAACATATGTAAAAGAATACAACAAAATATTTATTAAAGCCTGTTTAAGAGAAGTAAATTAACATTAAAGCTTACACTGAGAAAAAAATCTAGTTGAAACATAAGAATATTCTGTTGATTCAACAGACTCAGCGCCATGAACGATGAACAGTGGCATATACTGTTGTTTTGAAGCCGCGACCGGTGTTTTGAAAGCGCGCCTATCGATTCAACATTCATTCTAATGAAACACAAGATTTTTGTTAAAATGAAAGTATAATTCTTGAAATCACTAGAATTTGTGAAAGTTAATTTGAAAGTTATTTTATTGTTGAATGAATTGTTTAATACATCAAATGACAGACAATAACTTTTCAATTAACAGAATTTCTGAGTGAGAGAGATGAGCTCGTCGATCACTTGGCCAAATCGCGCTTCCCTCCCTTTTTCCAATCACGTGGGCCTCTCGTGCCTTCGCTGTCGCGTAGTGTGCTATTTTACTTGGAGTATGCGCCTAAGTCTATGGTAGGCAGCAGTGTCAGACAAAATATTTTCTCCGGGCGTTGGCTAACTTCAGAGCCCTCAATGGAACGGGAACGTCGGGAAGGGATTTGGAGGGAAGTTTGAAATCATGTTCATTTACAATGATGTTGCTTTATGTAATAATAAACTCAATTACTGTCCAGCAATTTCTAAATTATAAATACTAATGAATATTTTTATCTCAGGAAAATGATTGAAATATTTTTTAATATTTATAATTTAGCAATTGGTGTACAGTAATTATTCAATTGAATAATCGAAAGAATTCGTCTTCTTTTAGTAAGGCTTAATTATCTGATTCACCGCAATTGTAATTTCTTGTATTTACAGTAAGTAAAGCTTTATTTAACAATACAAGTTAATAATTAATTATTGCGATATTGGTGAATCAGGGATCTGAATTATCGATAAGGCAACTCATCAGTCGTCCATAACCATTTACCGACAGCGTTACCCGACCTTCTGTCACTATTCCACGTTTCGCAGACGAAGTAGAATGTTTTAATTCAATTTACATTAATATTTATTTAAGAAAATATTTTAAGGAAAAAAACAATTATTGATCGATTCCGTATTATCAATATAATACAAATGAGCGTTGCAGAATAAAATACATAAAATTATTTTTCAATAAAGTAGTTAGTATAAAATGTTTGCACTGTTACCTGCAATTTTAAGCAAAAAATACCGTTATAAAAAATATAAAAAAAAGATTAAATAAGGATTGACCAACAGGCCACTTTGCTCCCGAAACTTTATAATCTGCTTGAAGATCGTGGAGCGATGCTTTATCAAGCTCACCGCTTTCTTCCGCTCCGTCTTATACTCCTCTGTGAGACCGTGGGACAAGTCCGACACCTTCTTTATTTTTTCATTGTACAAATCGCACTCTTCGTCTACGTGTTTGATCACCTAAAAGCATGCATTAATTTCTTTTCTTTTTATTTTCTGAAGTAAATAACTGTATTGATTTTTCTGTAATTAGACTGTTCTCGCAATAAAATTAGTTACAACAACAAACAAAACCAAAGTGATAATTCTGTTTTTTTTTCTAATTCTTGTACTTTATTTCGCCGCGTTTCTGCTATTCTCAAACAAATATTTACAAATATATTTACAAATTTAGTTTTACATTGCATAAAATGTTTACTAACTTGACACTAGCATTGTTTGTTTGAGCATTAAGAAGTTGCTCCATTAGTTCTTCTTTTTCAGTTTGTAAATTTTTTATTTCTTGCTCCATCACTTTTAATTCTTTTTGATATTCTATTATTTAAAAAGAATTTTTCATGAGATTTGGAACTAATTCTTCTTTTAATGCTAATTGTCTGTTTCTAATATAAAAGTGATTAACATTTGCTCTTTAATTTTTGTGCAACATATAAAATGTGCCTTGGTGCACGCCGCAAAATTATTTATCTGAAGATTTCTTAAAAAATCTCGATCGATTAAATACGCTGGCGGATTTTCGACTAGCTCGCGAGGATTTAATAAAAAATTTGAAGTGCAAGAAAAGTAAAAGATTTAGCTAGAAATTCGCTACAAAGAGATTCTTTACGTGACCGAAAAGAAATTTATCATCGCAAAAGTAAAGTAATTTTACGAGGCGGAAGAGGCGGAGGAAGATTCTTGCTGGATTACGTTAAGATAGACTGCGATTTCGCCAAGCTTCGCTTCGAGGAGCTGAAGCTTCAGGAACGGAACAACACGATTGAGAGGCTCAAGGGACTTTTCAGCAGAACTAAGGTCCTGATCATCGGGTACAAGTTTCTTCACAAGCAGTACATAAACGCCATTCGCAACACTAGTAGCTTCGCCACCGCATTGGATAAATTCGACGAGGAAGCTGTCAACGAAGATGAACGGTAACCCCAATTATTTTCTTTATTCATTAGAAAAAATCTGATTACTGCACTGAAAAAAAAGTTGTGAATTTTAGAGAACTGATTTATTTCAATAGTACTTATATTATTAAACATTTCATTGAATCAAGTAATAATTTATTAAATCTAAATAAATTTATTTGTTAATAAATAAATTTAGTAGTTACAAAAAAATAATTTGACTCAATAAAATATTTAATAAGTACCATTGAAATAAATATTTACTTAAAATTAACAAATTTATCTTTCAGCGTGATAATAAATGGAAGGTCGAGTGCAAGTCGAGCTTGTCGACGGATTTGGCGAGCATGGAGGCGAGCTACAAGACTAATTAATAAATTAATAAAATCTTGTCTTGTTTGGCGCAACAGAACCCTTGACACCAAAGGTCGTTTTACTCCTTATCATCTTCGGAATCTCTGTCTGCAGTTGTGATGGTTGTTGCTACGTTGTAGATCTACTCAATGTCGACTTCATTCGCGACATCGTGGAGTGGTAGAGCCGCTTTTGACTTCGCTGTCGTAAGCGCTGTTGTTGACGTTATTGTCGTGAGTATTATTGGAGATTTATTTGTATTATTCATTGAGATTGTAGTATTACTGAAAATTTGAAATTTGTTTGCTTAAATTGTTTTCATACATCTTTTAAATATAAAAGCATAAGAAAGCCTTGAAGTAATACAAACAAATACCTTAAATTATTAGCATTGGTTTTGATAAGGTTTGCGCTAATTTGATTTTTAGCGACCTCCAGGTCCTTTCGTGGTTCAGGCTTTTTTAAAACGTTATCCTCATTATTTTTATTGTTCCCACCCTGCTAGAATTAATTTCTATAACTGAATGATTATGATTCGCTTGCTGTTGTTGCTGTGGCTGGGATCAAGCAATCCCGCGGCGATCTGCGTTGCTACGCGCGTTAGCGCTATTTTCTGTGAGAATACACGATTCCACATCCCTTGTTGATGCTGTGCACTTTAAGCTGCTTGGCATCCGCGTACAATTTGCTACCACTGGTTTCAAATGTAAAGGATTATTTGTTAGTACAAGCGGTAATATTTTCGAATTTGTATGGGTCAAAATAAAAAATTTGTTTGTACCATCATTTTTAGAGACTTGATTATTCGTATCTTTGATAACTTAGATTTCTTGATGATACCTCTGATTTTGATAAATATTCTACCTTGTTTTCTGTTATTTTCTTTATTTTCAATAACTTTATTCTCAATAATAGTCTGTTGTATAGGACTGGAGGGACTCAATCTTTGCAAAGGGCTGCTTGGTTTATGAACAATGAATGAATTCCATATTCGACATGGTGATGTTTTGCAAACCTCCTATGCCAGTGGTGTCCTCCTTAATGGTGGTGATGTTTCGTAAGGCCATTTGACTTTAAACCATTCCATGAGGTTGTGAAAATCCCGAGTATAGGTTTCCAGCACTAAGATGACCTCTTTACACTCTGATACAGTTTCTTCTTCCTCACACGTTTGATATATGGCATCCACTGCTCTTTGAAGGCTAGTTGAATAAAACTACCGTAAAATTTAGTAATTTTCAACGACCACTTAAGTCGAACAAGACAGAACTATAGAACACTAATCTTAGGAAACAATAAGAAATTTAGCAACGATATTGAAATCTTAGTAACTCACACTATATATATATATTTAATTTTATTTTGAGATATTAAAAAATAAATTACTGGACAGTTTAATCTCGGCGGTAAGGTTGCTCTCCATTGCACGGCACACCCTCTGCTCCAGTTTACACCGCTTCTCGAGGACGATTAACCTCTCCTGCAGCTCCTGTGTCTCTTTCTGCGTAGGTAACGTTGCAGGTGCGAGTCAGATCCACTTTACTCTGATCCAGTTCATCCACCTGTCAATTACATCGCAATAAAATGCTAAAGTGAAACAAAATTTTGCAGGTATTTAAAATCATTGGAGAGATTCGCGCCGTCTCGTAGCTCGCTTCCATGCTCGCCAAATCCGTCGACAAGCTCGACTTGCACTCGACCTTCCATTTATTATCACGCTGAAAGATAAATTTGTTAATTTTAAGTAAATATTTATTTCAATGGTACTTATTAAATATTTTATTGAGTCAAATTATTTTTTTGTAACTACTAAATTTATTTATTAACAAATAAATTTATTTAGATTTAATAAATTATTACTTGATTCAAAGAATGTTTAATAATATAAGTACTATTGAAATAAATCAGTTCTCTAAAATTCACAACTTTTTTTTCAGTGCAGTAATCAGATTTTTTCTAATGAATAAAGAAAATAATTGGGATTACCGTTCATCTTCGTTGACAGCTTCCTCGTCGAATTTATCCAATGCGGTGGCGAAGCTACTAGTGTTGCGAATGGCGTTTATGTACTGCTTGTGAAGAAACTTGTACCTGATGATGAGGACCTTAGTTCTGCTGAAAAGTCCCTTGAGCCTCTCAATCGTGTTGTTCCGTTCCTGAAGCTTCAGCTCCTCGAAGCGAAGCTTGGCGAAATCGCAGTCTATCTTAACGTAATCCAGCAAGAAATAATCGCGTAGCTTTTCCTCTTCTTCTTCCTCCGCCTCTTCCGCCTCGTAAAATTACTTTAATTTTGCGATGATAAATTTCTTTTCGGTCACGTTAAGAATCTCTTTGTAGCGAATTTCTAGCTAAATCTTTTACTTTTCTTGCACTTCAAATTTTATATTAAATCTTCGCGAGCTAGTCGAAAATCCGCCAGCGTATTTAATCGATCGAGATTTTTTAAGAAATCTTCAGATAAATAATTTTGCGGCGTGCACCAAGGCACATTTTATATGTTGCACAAAAATTAAAGAGCAAATGTTAATCACTTTTATATTAGAAACAGACAATTAGCATTAAAAGAAGAATTAGTTTCAAATCTCATGAAAAATTCTTTTTAAATAATAGAATATCAAAAAGAATTAAAAGTGATGGAGCAAGAAATAAAAAATTTACAAGCTGAAAAAGAAGAACTAATGGAGCAACTTCTTAATGCTCAAACAAACAATGCTAGTGTCAAGTTAGTAAGCATTTTATGCAATGTAAAACTAAATTTGTAAATATATTTGTAAATATTTGTTCGAGAATAGCAGAAACGCGGCGAAATAAAGTACAAGAATTAGAAAAAAAAAACAGAATTATCACTTTGGTTTTGTTTGTTGTTGTAACTAATTTTATTGCGAGAACAGTCTAATTACAGAAAAATCAATACAGTTATCTACTTCAGAAAATAAAAAAGAAAAGAAATTATTGCATGCTTTGAGGTGATCAAACACGTAGACGAAGAGTGCGATTTGTACAATGAAAAAATAAAGAAGGTGTCGGACTTGTCCCACGGTCTCATAGAGGAGCATAAGACGGAGCGGAAGAAAGCGGTAAGCTTGATAAAGCATCGCTCCACGATCTTCAAGCAGATTATAAAGTTTCGGGAGCAAATTGGCCTGTTGGTCAATCCTTATTGAATCTTTTTTTATATTTTTTATAACGGTATTTTTTGCTTAAAATTGCAGATAACAGTGCATTTATTGATAAATATTTATTGATAACATACTTTATTGAAAAATAATTTTATGTATTTTATTCTGCAACGCTCATTTGTATTATATTGATAACACGGAATCGACCAATAATTGTTTTTTTCCTTAAAATATTTTCTTAAATAAATATTAACGTAAATTGAATTAAAACATTCTACTTCATCTGCGGAACGTGGAATAGTGACAGAAGGTCGGGTAACGCTGTCGGTAAATGGTTATCGACGACTGATGAGTAGCCTTATTGATAATTTAGATCCCTGATTCACCAATATCGCAATAATTAATTATTAACTTAAACACATATTATTGTTAAATAAAGCTTCAATTACTGTGAATATAAGAAATAACAATTGCGGTGAATCAGATAATTAAGCCTTACTAATAGAAGACGAATTCTTTCGATTATTCAATTACTTTTTAATACAGTTATTTATTATTTATTTCAATCATTTTCCTGAAATAGAAATATTTATGAATATTTATAATTTAGCAATTGCTGTACAGTAATTGAGTTTATTATTACTTATAGCAACATTATTATAAATGAACATGATTCCATTCGTTTCCCTACGTTCCCGTTCCATTGAGCGCTCTGAAGTTAGCCAACGCCCGGTGAAAATATTTTGTCTGACACCGCTGACGGTAGGTCTTTATAACCACGTTTCGACGCACGCCGATGAGGCTACCCAGCCGGTATTCGCCTTGTCGAGACCTCGGTCGCGCCCTCCTGTGGCCATCTGTAAAATGTAAATTATTAGGGTGATCGCGCGAAAAAGCCTGCAAAAACATGGACTTGAAAGATTATTTTACTTATTTTAACAATGTAGTTAAATACGTGAGTGCAGGTATACGACCATATGACGAAAGAGAAGATATTTACAAAGCAAATCACATTTTTATTTGTAGAACCATACAGAAAAGTGCTAAAGAGACAAATTTTCTCTGTTTGCGTCTGAAGTCGTCTGCTGTAACTGAGGCTCCGCATAAAATTAAAGTATTTTTAAAAAAAGAAAGAGATGAAACTTTAATTAATTGCGTATGCTCTTGTGTAGCGGATGTATTAGGGAGGTGGAGGTGTAAGAATTTATCCCGTTGCATTTCTGGGGAATGCAGGTGCAAAATTTTATCTTGATTTCGAATCAATCTAGGTGGATTTATTGGATATCCAGATGGATTTTCCAGATGGAAATTCCAGATGGAAATTCCAGGTGGAAATTCCAGATGGAAATTCCAGGTGGAAATTCCAGATTGATCCAAATTGGATTGACCGGTGTAAATATTTTTATCATCTGGACCCTTCGTATAAAGAAATCAACAAGGATAATCTTAATTTTGTATTCCGTACAAAAATTAGCAAATGATAAAAATATTGACACCGATCAATATAATTTCTTTTTTTTGAGTCTTGTAGTCCCCTTTACATCTTAGCATGTGACTTTCTTTTCTCCAGATATTTATACTTTCAAAATGTTCTCTAATGGGCCCATCAGCTAAAGAAATCAACAGGAAAGTCAGTTAGTATTTTGTAAAAAAAATCACTTGACAAGCTATAAAAGGGAATACAAGACTCAAAAAAAAAGAAATTATATTAACCAGTGTCAATTTTTTTAACATTTACTAATTTTTTCTACGGAATACAAAATTAAAATTATTCTTGTAGATTTCTTTATACAAAGGGTCCAGGTGATAAAAATATTTACACCGGTCAATCCAGTTTCTTTCTTTGTGTCTTGAATTCCCTTTTATAGCATATAGAGTAACTTTTTTTACAGAATACTAATTGAATACTTTCTTGTTCGTTTCTTTATATGATGGGACAATAGGAGAAAATCATTGTACCTCTAAATATCTTGAGAAAAGAAGGTTAAGAGAAAATATTCTTTTGTGAGTGAATATCTTTATGCGCTTACAATTATTTGTCTTGTACACATTGTATTTTCCCTTCGATTCTTATGCATTCCCTATTATAACTTGTCAAGTGACTTTCTTTACTCTAGATACTTATATGCTCAAAATTATTCTCCCATGGACCCATCGTATATAGAAATGAACAAGGAACGCTTACAGTTGGAATTTTGTACAAACAATTACTTGACAAGAGTAAATAAATAAATAAATATATATATATCCATAATATATTACTTACCATCTAAATGTATTATTTTAGCTGGATGATGCTCGAATTTTGTATTTTATAATTTTGTTTTTTTTTTAGAAGCTGTACTAATGCTGCAGTTGAATGGCCAATTCAAATTGATGATTTTCTCTTCCTCTATGAAGGATGAAATATTCAAACCTTTTTCTTCTACTAGCAAGTTCAAATATCCAGTGTTGGTTAAAGGTTTGTTGTTAGACGGCTCGTTTTCATTTATGGATTTCACTAAAATGCACGAATCGTTAGTCACAGAGTATAATGCGGCTTATTTTCATATTTTTCATTGCTGACAAAAAAGTCAAAATGCAAGAACACGTGTCACGATTAGATGACATTAATGTAGTTTATGTGATTTTTTGTGGTATTGAGGGAGATGGCCAGGGGTTGTGAGCGATCGTCCCCTTAAAGCCTATGGCCAGGTTCCTCCTTGCATGCCTTCGGGAAGAAGCAGGTCGGGATAATTAATAAGACGTCCGTTAAACAAAACTATATATATTTAAGTAATCAACTACTAGTTGCACACCGCCAGAGCTGTGGCTAGCTCTGGGCAGAGGCGGAAACCGAATTGACCGTTTGGCCGCCGGGACTAGAAAACTTCTCTCGCGAATAGTAACTGTTTCCGAGGATGGCGCTGTCTCGACTCGGCAGGCAACGCAGGCTGCTGACGCGTCGGCGGCAGAACACGGGGCGCCACAGGTATTCCCCCCCCCCCCACCCCCAGTATCCGAGGTGAGGTGAGGAGACGAAGAATTTGAATTAGCGGCGGGATGCTGCTGCTGCGGCGACGCCGTGTCGAAGGCCACCCTGCGTGGTTGAGGAGATGGTGTCTCTGCTGGTTGCTCGGATGCGCTGAAACCAGGCTTGAGTAATTCGGTGCTCACAGTCTTTGGCTCGCCGTTGACCTCGATGACGAAACGTTTGTCGTCCAGCCGCTCCAGGACCCGATGAGGGCCGGTGTATGGAGGTGTTAACGGGGGCTTGACAGAGGCTACTCGCTTGAACACATGCGTACATGTACCGAGTTCCTTGTGAACAAAAACTTTTGGCTTTATGTGGTGGGACATAGGAGTCGATTTAAGGAGGCGAAAATGGGTTCGTAGACTCTGGATGAAGGTAGCAGGGTCTGCCGATAGTTCTTCTGTGGTAAAGAATTTTCCTAACGGTGACAGAAAGCTGGTGCGCGTGGCAGTAACCAGGCTGTCTTTGGTGCGTTGAAAAGCGTCACTTGCTTCCTCAGTCCAGTCGATCTTAGAGTTGTCTTTGGCGAATTGGCACTTGTGCCAGTTAATAGCTAATTTATTCTTAACTAAGAGTTCTAAAATAATTCTGAGGTGCAGCATGTGCTCTTCTTTGGACTTGGATGCAATCACAATGTCATCAAAGTATGCTCGCGCGAACGGGTACGGGCGCAGTAGGTTGTCCATAAACCTTTGGAGTGTTTGTGAGGCGTTGCGCAGGTCTGGAGGCATGCCCACAAACTCAAACAACCCGATGGGGGTAATGATAGCCGTCTTCGGTATGTCTTCTGGCGCGACAGGAATTTGGTGGTATGCTCGTTCAAGGTCAACAACTGAGAACCATTCGGAACCAAAAAGGTCGTGTAAAATGTCTTCGATGCAAGGCATTGGGTAGCGGTCTGGTACAGTAATGCTGTTCACGCCCCTGAAATCGCCAGTGACTCTCTATGAGCCGTCTGGTTTGCGGACCATCTGGAGTGAGCTGGCCTAATTGCTGCTGGACGGCCGAGCGAGGCCGAGAAAAATTAAGACTTCGAAATAATCTTTGGCGGCTTGTAGCTTGTTCCCTGTGAGCCTGCGGGCACGGTGATGCACCGGCGGGCCGTTGGTGAGGATATGGTGCTGCACAGATGCGGAAGTGCCTGCTCCTGGGGTGGCCGTCGTTTCAGCACGCTTCTGAAAATTGGACACGAGGTTAGAGATTTCGGTTTCGACTGAGTCTGGCAGTGGATTTGCTTTGGAGTCTATGCTGGGGCTCGATGGCCTGTGCAGGATACCGTCTGCTCCAAGGTCGGTCGTGCTGTCACGAAGACGACCGCGCCTTACGTCAACCAAAAGGCCGTAATGCGCTAAGAGGTCAGCGCCAATGATGGGCTGCTTGACATCAGCTATGATGAATGGCCATGAGTAGTCTCTGCGGATCGCAAAGTTGAGCGTGACGAGGCGTCTGCCGTGGGTGTGGATGCTCGTTCCGTTGGCTGCAACTAGCTTTAGCTCCCCAGGCGGCGGCTTTCGGCTCAGCATGGAGACTGGGAGGAGTGACACAATCGACCCCGAGCCTACCAGGAACTTGGTGCCCGACGTGCGGTCAAACATGTGTAGCCTGCGCTCAGTGGGCAGCTGGTTGGCGCCGTTACAAATTTTGCTGCCGTCCGACGCCATAACTGACGGCGGCATTACAGGTTTCCCTGGCTCTGCACTAGAACTGCATTGTAAGAGCAGGGCTGTTGGCAGCGCTTCGCTGTGGCTCCAAACTTGAAATGGTAGCGACACAGGTTGTTGAATCTGCGAGGAGGCGATGACCTCCCTCGATTTTTGTTGTTGTACCCTCCACGAGGCTGTCCTGCTGAGGCGTGCGAGAGTATGTCCCGCGAGATGCCAATGAGCTGTGCTACGAGCAATTTCAGCTGTGCCAAGTTGCTCGAATCGCGCTGAAGGGCGGCTACATGCGCCTCCTGAGCCTGGCTGCCGGACATCGGGGACGCCGCTGCCACAGTGGGAGGCAGCTGTATCGGGCTCTCCATTAGTTGGTCAGCAGCTGAAAGTAATTCGTCCAAGTTAGTTTGCCGAAAAATCTTAAGGACATTTTGCACATTTATTGGTAACACAGCTAGCAACTTGACTCGCAACACATTTTCTGGCACTCTATCCGCAGCTAGCGACTGCATATGCATATACAGCTGTGACGGCTTCCTATTGCCAAGCTCGATCTCGGTGAGTAGTTTCTGCAGCTGGCGGTCCGGAGTGTCGGAGAAACGCTTGAGAATTCGTGTTTTGAGTGCGGTGTACTTGTTGTCAGTCGGCGGAGTCGCGAGCAGGTCGGCGACTTCCACGAGAGCGTCAGAGTCAAGCGAGGCAGAGACGAGCTGAAATTTAGAGTCGTCAGATCTAATACGATTAAATTGAAAAACATTTTCCACTTGGTAAAACTAAAGCTGCGGTTGATTCCTTAAAAATTGCGGTAAGCGGCAGTTTGATGATGCGGCGGCGTTTACTTGAGGCTCTGACCCGTCTTCCATAGCTGCCGGTAGATGGGGTGGCTTATCACTGTTTGACTTATCGGCTGGGATGGTCTCGTCCTCTAGCGACGGCGTGTCGAACCTTATTATCGTTTCGTCGGTATCGTCGGATGTTAAGTGACCCTCTGGGAAGATGGAAGCGTCCGAGCCCGTGACGTCAGCGGAAGCAAGGTTTTTGGCGGGAACCGGCGCGTCTGTTGGCGCGATGCCGCGATTTTGCGCGACGTTGGATGAGATGATGGGGCTCGACCCGATTACAGCCTCCGCGTACTCTAGTTGCGCCTCGGCAGACGAAGTTCCAACAGACGGAATTCCCTCCGATTTGCGCTTACCTCGACCGACGTTACGTAAACCCTGCGTGCTGGAATCCGCGGCTGTCGCAAGGCGTCTCGAAGATGATTGAAGCGATGTTAGGGCTGCAAGTCCGGTCTCTGGCGTTGACGACGCTGCAGGGTTAGCCAGGTCTTGTCGGTGCTCGAGGGGTGTCTGCCACGCGAGGAGTACGGCTGGAGCGCTGTCCTTGGGAGGCTCGTTGTCTTCAGAGTCCGAAGAGGGGTTATGCATCCCCCGTAGACGAGATGGGTTGCGACGATGTGAGTAACTCCAAGGGCTGCAGGGCCGATCAGGAGTCTTCGTAGGCAACAAGTAGTTGATCGGCGCACTCACAGAGAGAACAAGGCGGTTTGGCGCGTCATTCCCAAAGGCGAAACTCTTGAAGCTTCGGGGTCACCACTGAGGGAGATGGCCAGGGGTTGTGAGCGATCGTCCCCTTAAAGCCTATGGCCAGGTTCCTCCTTGCATGCCTTCGGGAAGAAGCAGGTCGGGATAATTAATAAGACGTCCGTTAAACAAAACTATATATATTTAGGTAATCAACTACTAGTTGCACATCGCCAGAGCTGTGGCTAGCTCTGGGCAGAGGCGGAAACCGAACTGACCGTTTGGCCGCCGGGACTAGAAAACTTCTCTCGCGAATAGTAACTGTTTCCGAGGATGGCGCTGTCTCGACTCGGCAAGCAACGCAGGCTGCTGACGCGTCGGCGGCAGAACACGGGGCGCCACAGGTATTCCCCCCTACTTGAGTTCTACAGAAAAATAATTAGATGATATTTGATGACACAAGAGCATACGCAATTAATTCAAGTTTCATCTCTTTCTTTTTTTTAAAAATACTTTAATTTTATGCAGAGCCTCAGTTACAGCAGACGACTTCAGATACAAACAGAGAAAATTTGTCTAACCCTTTTCTGTATGGTCCTACAAATAAAAATGTGATTTGCTTTGTAAATATCTTCTCTTTCTTCATATGGTCGTATACCTGCACTCACGTATTTAACTACATTGTTAAAATAAGTAAAATAATCTTTCAAGTCCATGTTTTTGCAGGCTTTTTTGCGCGATCACCCTAATAATTTACGTTTTACAGATGGCCACAGGAGGGCGCGACAAGGTGAATTTCTAATACCGGCTTCTCGGCTTTGTTTTCTTCGGAGCCGCAAAGTGATAATTCGTCTATAAACCGCTAGAAGGCGACTGTTGTTTTTCTGTATTCGCAAGCGACCAGCATTCATGATGGTTAGTATATAAGAAGGAAATAATTCAAACGTCCATCTGTAACTATGTGTGCGACTACATATAACTGCGATGCGTAATTTAGATTTGTAAGCGTCCTTGCGAGAAAGTGTGTGTGATACCGACATATAATATTAATGTGAAAAAACATCGAATGTGTTCCCCTATTGAAAAATCTGTGTAGCAAAATTTTTAAGTTCCGCATCTGAAAAAATTCTAAGTCCCATCGAAAAAAAATTCTTTAATAACAAGTTTATCCTCATTTTGCACGGTATATAGTCCTTTATAAATAAAAAAATTTCAGATCAGATTTTGGCATAAGATCTCGCGTAAGATCTTACGTAAGATTTTTCAATAGGGTCCCGCTTAAATGTGCAGTTGTTTAAGAAACCTTCATAAATTTCATTCAGTTTCCAGCAAATAAGTTGCAGTTAGAATACAGCAACAGAAATAAAAGGCGTTTAAGGTTCTGAGAATAAAAAAAAGTTTTAATTTCTTGTTATCTATATTCGGAAATTCGGTTGAATTATATGTATAGAATGGTTAATTTAAGTGAAATAATATTCTAAACTACAATTACAAGTACTTTGAATCAACGGTATGGGGCGTTGAATCAACAGCATAAGGTTTTAATTTAACAGAACGAAGCTGTTCAATTCAAAATAAAAATTTGTCAAATTGACAGAGTATACTGTTGCTCGCATTTATAGGCACGAGTCTTTTGATCCAACTGAATTTTTTTCTCAGTGTATAATATTGCACTTGCTAGACTTGAAATATTTAAAATTGTATGTTTATCCTCAGTCTCTGTTCCTTTCAACAAGATGCAATCATAACCATTTCAGTTGATGCGTTATTTTTGAAATATTTCTCTTGCCAA
>JACCID010000609.1:0-25794 GCA_018906775.1 Sycophila sp. Sp_5
AAAAAACCTAAAAATAGCTTCTTTATATGAAACTGCGAACTGTAATTTAAAAACTACATACATCGTCATTGTCCGGTTGCGTTGGTTCTCGCCGTGTTCTGCCTCTACGACCTGGAGGTCTTCCTCGTGCTCGATTTTGGCGTTGGGGTGCAGCGTTACGGGGTGATCGCCCTCTCTGCCTGGGAGCAGCATTTGGAGCAGGTCCTGGCATCAGTGTTGCATCCCTTCCAACGTGGTCTCGTCGCCGTCTTCTAATGACGAACTCATTTTCAAATTGGCTCCCTGTAAAAGACAACAATATCGTCAAAAATGTTTCAAAAAATAAGAAAGAGCACTTACCTGGTGTAGCATCTCTATTGAGGTTGTCTAATAAATATTCGACCATCACTGTCGACGATATCATTTTCATTTTCATCATAATCCAGTAAACGCCACTGGGTCTCCATCATAACTGTAAGTGTAAATTAATAATGGTTTATGCAACTTTGTTTTATATACATTATTAATATTGTTTATTTCATATCCAGTTCTTTACTATACATACCTCTCGCCAAGTTTACTCTCCGTAAAGCAGCAACATGTAATAAAAATTCTGGAAAAGAGTGATCTGCAAAATAAAATTCATTGTTTACATTATTTTTTATTACGCGTAAAAATATAACGTTAAAAGAAGAAATATACTACCTTCCTAATTGAAGCTGTCTTTCCGCTTCCATAAGAGCAAGATCAGCATTGACTAACGAAGCTGGTCTTCGTGTCGAAATGGTGAGTCCTCGCGTGGCTCGACGATAATTTTTCAGTATGTCTAATATACACTTTTTAAGACAAGCTGCACATAAAAAAGAAAATTTTCATTAGTTTCTGCCCAATAATTAAATGACAATTTTTATAGGATACACTTACCAATCATTTTCCAAACATTTGGATGTTTACCCATTTTCTTTCCCACGTGAAGATTAAAATTCTCGCAGGTATTATTCGTACGCACTGGCTGATTATGCACTGATAACACTTCAGCTAGCGGGACCCAAAATGTCCTAGAAAGTTCACGGAAACCGTTGATTGCAGCATTATTGTACATAAGATTTTTTATTAGAAACTCTTTAATTTACTGAATTACCTTAAGTATCTGCCAAACGTTTGTAATTTAGGACCATCCATCGTGGTTGCAAGGCGATCGATTAATCCAGTAACGTGCACAGCACCTTCACTAATTTTACTGGCTGGCAAATGCACTAAGGCATAAGCGGTTTCCAAAATGTGATCATGTTCCGCATTTAATCCTAACTTTTCCCACTTTTGGCAATCGCCTGCAATAATAATGATATTTAATAATACATTAACAAATATTTACCATATTGACAATAAATATAATAATAAGTTTATAGTACTTGTTTGTAGTGGAATGAACACCCTGAGATTCTTGCATTAGGGAAATTCTCCTTCGCGCTGTTGATTTGCGCACGTTCAAAGTCGCTCATTAAAGATTTAACATTATTTTCTAGATCTGGTACCAATTGTTTTATAAACTGCCACATGGCATTGTACATTTCTTTTGTCCTTGAAGAGCAATAAACGTAAATCGCCGCAAAACCCTGCAAAATACGATAGTTAAGCTACCAACACTTTTTGTGCCAATGTTTGAAAATTATCTACAACTTACTGCGTCAAGTTTTCTGAAATGCACAATAAAACTTGAGCAACATTCAAGTTTCTGGGAATAATCTGTAATCAAACGTAATTTTTAATAGAAGGGTAGCTTAAGTACGGCTTAAGCAATAAACTTTTTAAGTGCATAAACATTTTAAAAAAATTTATATTTTAATGCTTATCAATTGAAAACTCAACGAAGAAATCTTCCTCAAATGCAATCAAAAGAAATAGCAAAAGAAGATATATTTTTAAATATTCGTTGAAAAGATATAACGATTAAAAGTAAAAAAGAACCAAGAAATCATTTAAAAGTGCTTGATTAAAACCTTTCAACATTGAAATAAAAAAATAGACATTATATTAGTCCAAGAGAAGCTTCAGGACTTCTTCCGATACCCAGATTTTCAAAAATTTACATAACTGATAAAATTACTCTCTACGAGTACTTAAAAAAGCAATAATCTTTCTTCACATACCATTTTTCAATGTGACAATGATTATCTGAAAATTGTGTATGCGAAGAACCAACAAACCATTTGAAAGTGCTGATTAGAAAATTTAAAACATTGAAATAAAAAATAGACATTATATTAGTCCAAGAGAAGCTTCAGGACTTCTTCCGATACCCAGATTTCAAAAATTTACTTAACTGATAAAATTACTCTCTACGAATACTTAAAAAAGCAGTAATCTTTCTTCGCATACTATTTTTCAATTGAGAATGATTATCTGAAAATTGTGTATGCGAAGAGCCAACAAACCATTTGAAAGTGCTTGATTAGAAAATTTAAACATTGAAATAAAAAAATAGACATTATATTAGTCCAAGAGAAGCTTCAGGACTTCTTCCGATACCCAGATTTCAAAAATTTACTTAACTGATAAAATTACTCTCTACGAGTACATAAAAAAGCAGTAATTTAATAACGATAGAGATAAAAAGACTACATTTTAATAACGATTAGAAGCTAGTATTTATCCAATAATTTTTCATTCTAATAACTGTGCGGCTGTTGTGAAAAAGAAGCGATTCATCTTCCACTAAAAATAAACCATTTGAGCAAGCCATTTCCTAATTTCATGGCTGATTCAACTAGTCGGATTTCTAGCTGGGCAGGAATCGTGAAAAACGCATATTAAAAAAAAAATTATTTCAAGGATGCAAACGAGCAATTGGATGTCACCTCCAGACCTAGGCGTGCAGCGACTAGAAGATCTGCAGCAGCGAGAGATGTATCTCCAGAAGTACAAATGCAGCTGCACGATATACAGGTACATAACACATTATTATTTAATTTAAACAAACATAAGACTATGAATAATTATAAAATTAACAGTTTGCAGAGGAGCGTACAAACAGTGAAAATGAAATGGAAGTACAGATTGATGCTGTAGTGGAAATGCCCCAGCAGGTTCCTGTTGAGCCAGTCGAGGTATAGTTTTTAATTTTTTTTTTAATCAGCAGTAAAATATTAAAAAAATTTAATTCACACAGATTGCAGTAGAGGTTTCGACGGTCGACAATTTTGAGCCACCGGTAGAATATATACAGACGCCGAAGTAAGCCTTCCCATCCCCCCTCCCCCAGCTGAAGAAGGAACAAGACGCGTTAAAAAACAACGAAGAGGAGCGGGAGCAAAAAAACGTAATAACTATATAACTATGGAGCCGTGAAATTATTCAAGCATGCCTTTATCAGTATATAAATTAA
Organism: Sycophila sp. Sp_5; assembly: GCA_018906775.1. Classification (NCBI taxonomy): domain Eukaryota; kingdom Metazoa; phylum Arthropoda; class Insecta; order Hymenoptera; family Eurytomidae; genus Sycophila; species Sycophila sp. Sp_5. The sequence goes on from JACCID010000609.1 coordinate 3,365, forward strand.
ATGTAAACGTAAAAATTTAGCATAATATTTTTAATTAAATAAATTCAATTTTTTTTTCAACTGACATTAAGCATGATGAATAGTATCACGATAGTATATATTATTACTGGTACTGTATAGGACGTAATTATAGGGACAATAAATTTTAGACAAAATGCAATTTTAGTATACTTTTATAATTTGAAAAGTTGATGAACTAACTGAAACCTGAGCGTAATTGTAAAAATTGGTTAAAAAAATTTAAAAGAAATAATTAAATCATATACTTTTAAATATCCTAGTATGAGAGCACGACCGTGTTCCTGCTGTGGCATTTAAAAGTTGATTTTAATTATTGATTAATTAATTTGTTCGATGTACCAAAAATAAATAATTAAATCATATACTTTTAAATATCCTAGTATGAGAGCACGACCGTGTTCCTGCTGTGGCATTTAAAAGTTGATTTTAATTGTTGATTAATTAATATATTTGATGTACCAAAATAAATAATTAAATCATATACTTTTAAATATCCTAGTATGAGAGCACGACCGTGTTCCTGCTGTGGCATTTAAAAGTTGATTTTATTTGTTGACTAATTATTGTATTTGATGTCCCAAAAATTTTACAAGTGCTTTTGATTGTCTAAAGTACGAGAGCACGATCGTGTTCCTATTTTGAGATTCAAGAGCTGCTTGTGAAAAATAAGATATTTTTAAATTAATGTTTCTTTTAAACAGTTAGTTGATCAATGATTATAAAAAAAAAAAAAAAATAGTGTTCAGGTATACGATGTTATGATTGATTTTCAAAAGTTAATGATCTATCAAAACAGTAATCAAACAAATTTCTTACAAAATTTATATATCAATAACGCAACAAATCAAATGCTTTTGCTTACCCTAAGTATGAGAGCACGATCGTGTTCCTACTTTGGTATGCAATAGTTGCTTGTGAAGGACCGGTCACGCGATTTTTTAATATATTTATGTTTTGTTAGAAAATAAAAAAAAAGACATTTATTTCGAGTATTGATTAAGAATTTTACGATGCGTGTATTTTTTCTTAATGCAAAATCAAACGCTTTTAATTGCCTAAAGTATGAGAGCACGATCGTGTTCCTGTTTGGGTATTTAAGAGTTACCCGTTTACGAACGACCGTCCATGCAATTTATTGAGAAAGATAAACTTAAAACGAAAATTGATATCATTCATTGGATACACCATAAGAATTTCATGTTTAACTTAAAATTGCATTTTTTTTGTATATTTATTTATTTATTTAGTATACTATAATTATGTTCTATCTAATACCCTTTTTTATTTTAAAAGGTTGCTGCGTCTGTTACTTGGGAAAGCGCCTTCAAAAAATTCGACCGTGTAACCATCGAGTTTGTACCGACTGTGTTAGAAATTTAATTCGTCGCAATTGCCCATATTGCCAAACATCCATCGACTTGTATCTTCCGTTACATATGATGGGCGGTGAAACATATACACGGGAATTAGCACCATATGATTTAGAAGACGTTCTTATGGTAGAATACGGTGAACCTGACGGTTAACCGCATTTATTGTATAAATAAAGAATTTTTTGTAACATTTACACAAAGTAGTTTTATTGTAACATAACTTCCAAAAGTTTCAAACCCTTTTAAATTTAATTGAAAGAGTTATTTCATAAAATATCAATTTTTTTACCGTCATAATCTTTTGTTATACTTATTTTCTAAAGTTTTATAAAAACCAATACAAAATACGTATTTTTAAATGTTAAATTTTATTAAGATTAGGAATAGTAGATGTTCTTACAAGGGGGAGAAGTAGTATTTTTCTCTATCCCCGGGCGAAAGTACGGCTATACTATTGATTATAAATAGTAAAATAATCAATTTCTAACCTTTAAACCGACCTCAACTGGCAGTTGTTCTAAGCAGCCATGTTTTTACTTTCGCCACGGGTTCCTTTAGTGTAATCTACGTATATTTTTTTATTTTACCTATCGCGCTTGTATATATGACCGATGCCCGCTCAACATTTGCAGCACGAGCGTAGCGAGTGCTGCTGGTTGGGGGCGGGCATCGAAAAAAAGCAGAATTAACATAATATTTGAATGTATTTGAAAAACGTATTTGAATGTTTTTAAAACAGACATTTTATTTTAATTTCCTTACAATTATTTTTTATAATTTTCACAACAAAAATTGTTAACAATATTGCCTTTAAATGTAGAATTTTCATATTTAATGCAAATTTTTTTAAACCAATTTACTATATTCGTATTTATTTCTACATTTTCAATAACGCTCAATAGTGTTCTAATTTAAGTGTATGGTTTATTAGCATTCTTATTATAATTAAAAAAGCTAGCAGGTGGATTGAATTTTATTTGCGTTATATGCGGAATAAATAGAAAATCATACGAATACAAACACAACCTGCACCTTTGAGGTATATAAATTATTTAAAAGACGCTAATTATCTACATAGACTTTCTTTAATGAATGTCTATTAGCTGTTAGAATATAACCTTACTTAAAGCGGTTAGACTTTCAAAATCTTCCTGACAGAGCTTTCGAGTTTAAAACAAATGACACGCATGCAGTGGCTAAAAATGCTCCTTCTTCTAGCGTAAACAAAAGGCGAAACCTCGTACTTTCGCCCGAGGGATGGAGAAAAAAAATATACCTTACCTTGTGTACTCTGCGGGCACTCTACTTTGAATTGTGCTAGTGCTGAAAACTTTATCTTGATCTTTCTTTGGCATGTCCACTCTTTCATATAAATAATTATTACATTTTCTTGTTTTATGTAAAATCTTATTACGACATTTTTATTTACCACTAATTAATGGTGGCAAAGCAGTGTCATATGCCGATGCCTATTTTAAAAACCCCTACAAAACTTTCAGTTACTGTGTAGAATAAATTTTTGTAAATTTAATCATGTACGATGCATTGTGTAGAACGGAACATATTTATGTTACTATGTTATTTATGTTTCAGCATTTTAAAAAAAAAATTTAAGTGTACAATCCGATGTGTACAATCTTCCAATATTCATTTCGCGTGTGCACAATATTTTTTTAAATTTACAGTGCAGAAACCGTTGTGTACAATATACACTTTTTTTAGATATCTATTTTCTGCTTGTGTACAAAATTACGTGTTCAATAATATTAGTTAATTGTACGCAATTTCATGTGTTTAATTTGAAACGGATTGTGCAAAATAAATTTCATAAAAATATTTGTGTTAAATTAAATTGTGTATAATCGGTATGTGTATGAAACGCACCCTGCCCAATAGATTTGCAGACAAATCTTTTGCACAGAGGAAATCCCTTAAAACAAATCTTTTACCGTCTTTAGTTTTAAATTCAGCTACTCCAACTCCTTGAGTTTGAATAGCAGCACTTGGATCTCTATTTGCACATTGAATGAATTCCTTCTTTGTACTATCAAAGCCTTTAAAAATTAATTTAGAATTCGTTAAATGTTCTGTAGCACCTGAGTCTGCTAAGAACTTTTCATTGCTTTTTCTCTTTCTGTCTGCCATATCAGGTCAGTATTTCTTTTATTAACAAATAAACACTCTTTCAATTCTGAATTATTCACGCAAGAAGTTTTCTTACCTTGATTTTCTTTATTCAATTTTTCAGAATTCTTCTCATTTTTGACCGTCTTTTTATTTGTAGCCTCTCTTTTCAAATTCTGCTTCAATTTTTTATTTTTAGAAACTTCTGTCCTACCTGAACTCTTTCTTTTACGTCCTCTAAATATAAAATTATTAAGCACTCTGATAGTGCCCGTCTTCTCCACATTCGTAGCACCGCGTCCTTCCGGTGTCTGCTGTTAAGGCCGTCTTTACCAGAGCACCCTCTTTCACCTTCTCTGCTTCTGCCTGCATAATAAAGTTCTTCAACTGTTCATATGCTAAGCCTTTGCCAGTTGCATTTTATTAAGGAATTGTGCAGTCTGAATCTGGGGTACAGTTAACATCACTGCATTATAAAATGCATCTCTCTTTTCATCCTCAGAAAGCGAACTGGTTTCTGGGAGACTTTCATACCGTCTTACAGTTTCTTCAAACCTGTCCCAGAATTCAGCTGCAGTTTCCTTGTGAGGAAAGTATTGCATACTGTACAATTCCTTTCTCACAGAACCAGACGTAATGTTATTTTTACTAAATTTAATTTCTCTTAATTTATTGAGCATGATGACTGGATTTTCTATCTTACTAACTTTTGCATAATAAGATTGTTCTAAATGATTTATTATCACATCTCTTGCTTTAAACTTATCACGCTCTTTAGCGGAACTATCTTTAGACACACTGGGAACAATGTTTTCATCAAAGATGTACAATAAATCACTTTGTCTTAGTTCTGACATTAAATAATCATAAAAGTGATCAAATTTAATTTGAGCGGTTAATTTATAATCTCTCTTAACACCGCCAGATTTATTCACTACTTCTAATTGAATCTTATTTTGCAATTCAGTCAATACATTTCTCTCTTTGTTATAACCTAACTTTTCTAACTCTCTTTTAATTAAGCTAGATAAACCCTTGTCATCACGCTCTTTCGACGTAAGTTCATTTTGTACATTAGTTTCTAATGTAACTTCTATTACCTTATGATTCTCTTTGGAATAAGCAGAATTTGGAACCGTCTTTGACCCTTTTTCTTTTTCACCGTCATTAAGCGTTTTATCAGAGGAACTTTCTTGACCATCTTCATAAAATTGTTCCATTTGATTCATAAGGATCAGGAAGCCTGACCTAACCTCACTCTTCAATTCAGAAAGGTTCCTGCTTTGCTCACTCATCTCAGTTTGCACATCTCTGAATAGACTTTCAAAGCTTGTACTTAGGGAGGCGATATTTTTATTCAGTTGAATCATATTTGAATTCAGGATACCCGTCTAACAGTCTTATACAGTCTTACCTCTTTCATCAGAATACAAATTTGCAGGGGTACTAGTGCTGCTCGTACTAGGTACTAGAGTTGAACTGTCGGTGTTGCAATTGACAGTAGTTCGCACCTCGTCCAATTTAGGCCCCTCTTCCTCTTGTTTTTGTGTTTGCATTTTATTTTTGTGGGTGACTTTCACCCATTCAAATTTGCCGTATTGAAAAACTTTATAGATGTCCTTCAATTCACTCTCTTTCAATGCCGTCTTGTCTGAAAATTTATCAAAGAATGAGTTTTTCAATACACACTTTAGACATTAGTTGGTGAGCACAACTGTCAATTCTATAACAAGTGACGAGTAACAACCTCAAGTCACCTGTCCGCCTTGATCCGAGAAATAAGTGCACCTACTTCCCAGATCAAGAAACAAGAGAAAGGAATGGTGTATTTGTCAATTGACTTTAATCAGATCTGTGAAGCAACAAATATTATTTGTTTAATTACTCGAGATTTTATTTGTATACCAACCTATTGGATATTCTTCACCAGACTCAACCACCACAGTGATCCCTCTTTCCGTCTTTTGCACTTGGTAGTTTTTACCTGGGTGAGCAACATTCAAATTCAGCAGTCTCTCGATGCTCCTCACAAACCTCAATTTTGGAGACTCAAGATCCGCTAAATGATTAAATTCATAGATTAGTATACTCATCTAGTTTCACTCTTCCTATCATTAAATTATTCAGTTAATTTTACAGCTGTACCCTCTTTTAGTACTCTTTAAAGAAAACTTATCAACCGTCTTTAGTATAATTTTCAAATCGAAAATAAAATTTACTCTCTTTTCTTTCTTTTCAATATATATTAACCGTCTCTTTTTATTAAAGGTTTAATCTCAACAGTACTTTGTAAACAAGACTACAAATCGCATTATGAGCGATTAAGGTTATGAAAACACTCACGTGTGGAAAAGAGAACATCACGACTTCTCTCTCTCACTAACCTTGAGGAACGCACTCTGTAGTCCGGCTCTACCCAGCACTCCCTGAGACAAAATTTGCATGCATGCGCGCCCTCTTTTCTGTCTACTCGTCTTCCGCTTCCTCCTTCTTCATCGCCATGCACATCGGGCACGTGGCCAGCGTTCCCGATGCGCGACGCGAGCGGCCATCTTGCCTTGCCTGTGGACCCTCGCTGTGCCGGTCTCCTCCTCGCCTTGGCTGGAAACGGAGGTGGATACGTCTCCTGCTGGATTCGCCATTCCGCCACGAGGTTAGCTTGATGAGCCGGAAATTTTCGACACACAAGGAACACAGCACTTTTATTTATTTAGTCACTACGCGCAGTGAAAGCTCTGTAGGCCCATAACCTGTTGGGATGCTACTTTCAGGAGCTCGGAAATAAAAACACGAATAAATGAAAAATAGAAAAGACTTTATTCATATAAGGCCGTCTTCACTAACCGAGCACTCTCAGTAGACTGGCGAGACAAATGAGAAGGGGAACAAGATGGCGCCACACCGAATAGACTCTTGGGCGCACACTCATACAACCATGTATCTAACAATAAATTATCGCAACTATCCATATAGGTATATAATTTTCTACGACATTTGTTTGAGTTTGAAGACTCTTTCGACACATGATCTGGAAAAAAACGAGGTGAAAAGTAAATTATTTGTAAAATTAGGATGTGTTTTTGTCCACTTAAAGTACAATTTCTTTCCTTATTGTAAATCGTGGATAAAACCTTTCTGTACCACTCTAGAGTAGGTATAGCAGAAGTAAGGGAATACCGGATAGCTCCTTGATGGGGAACCAACTACAAATAATATATACATTGTTAATTAATAAATAATCTGATACAAACTAAATTTGACTTTCAAACCGTAAAAAAAGTTGTTTGAAGAAATTCTATGTAACATAAAATGTATTTTACCCTAGAAATAAAAAAACATATTTGAGGGTCAGCTTCAATTTATACAAAACACACTACTCCTAACAAAATTAGTTGATTATATATAAAACAATGTATAAAATAATGAAGGATCATGTAAAATCGCCAAACCTATGAAAGGACTGTAGCTACAAACTATTCTTATTATGCCCCAGGCTCACGCCGGCATGGAATGATCTCGATATTTTGATAAGACAATCATATTTGATAGGTATTTTTAAGAGTAAAATAAAAAGTTTGTTATTTAACCGATTTGAATGAGTGTCTAGCTAGCGTACAGGGCTACTCTTGACTGTTCATGATCGTCTATCTTAAGCTAATTGGTTATACTATATTTTGTAAAGGGTTCTCGCCCATGAAAATTAATTTAAATAAGTAAATAAATATATGGAACCCATTATGCATCCGATAATAGGGGAGTTTGTAATCCAGAACGATTAATTCAGTACTTAAAACAACAAATCAAACGATATCGCTATGTTTAAGAATTATAAAAGAGTTCTTAAAGAATACATTGTATTCATTAAGGATTAATTAAGAATTCTTTTTCCGTTCATATTTTGATTGAAAACTAATAATATATAATTCTTGAAGTACTCAGGGTATATCCGTTTTTCTGCTTATATAGAATAATAATATAATTCGTGAAGAATTTCTCTCTTTGAAAATGTATTAATGGAGAATGATAAATGAGATCTATTTGTACTCATATGCAGAGTACATAAAGTATACTTATTGAGTTCTTTGGCGCAGGATCTACAAATACTACGAAATGTTCGTAAAGTGTACTATAAGTGTTCTTTTGGAACTCTCGTGACATTTATTTATGAATATATTCTTGCTAACGATCAGATGTATCGGAATACTTTTCTGAAAAAAAAATACATAAAAGCTTATTGTAGACACTTTTTGTCTAAAATATTAGGCAATTACTAATATTTTGCACGAAAATCTTTACAATAATCATCTGAAGTGCAGGTAATGAAGAGTATTTTAAACCTGGTCCGGTGACAAATAAGTTACTTTATTAAGAAAAAAGCTATGGCAAGTGGACAAATAAATAAAAATTTTAAATGTTTTTAAGAGAACAATACTAGAGGTAAAGAACGCTGTTTGGATCTTAATAATGAATAAATAGCTTAAATTATGCAAGTAGTTAAAGTGTAAAATGTTCCAGCAATCAAAAGTGATGAATACAATTGTTATACCTATTATACTGGAAAGTGTATTTTTTTCAATTTGACCCAGGCTGGCCCCCTTAAGTTAAATAGGCTTGCTCTTCTTTGATTTGTAATTAGTGAATTTACGTATATTGATATTATTTTTAGTGAGCTTTGGAGTACTTTTTTGTTTTTATTTTATTTATTATTATTTATTTTTATTTACGTTATCCAGCATTTTTAAGGATCGCTGCTTTTGAATATTAACCTTTAGACTGCCGGGATTTCAAGGGGCATGTCGCCCTCAGAAAACTGGTATAAAAGGTGTCTTATATGAGTAATTGATCATAAAGAAAGTGTCGATGGGGGGTAGCGCCAATATATTAGCTTTCCGGCAGTCTAGAGGTTAAATTAATTCTTTCTTCGTTTATTTTACTAGGCCACGACCGGGGTGAAAACGGCGAAAAGCGCGGGAGTGGGGAGAGCGGACCGAGGCAAGGGTCCGAAAATCGGAAAAAGCGACGGTAGACTGACCTCTGGAATTGGCCAGGCAAGTTCTTAACGCACTGTTTACTGCGCATAAAATAATCTCTGCCACTGTATTTTGCTCTCATTTTATAAAAACTCATCTTTTTTAAAAGTACAACCTTGTTATTTGTTATTTGCTCGACCTGTCCCAAACGATTGGTACCCCTGGTGGGACACATCGAGCAAATTAGGCAAATAGCCAATTAACAAAAATTATATAGCTTGCTTACATTAACTTGTAAACCAATTTTCATCATGATGCCAAGAACATCGAGGAAGCCGACAGCAGCAGCAGGGACAGCAGACCGGAAAACGCGGCCGCGGCCGAAAATGGGGACCGGCCGCCAAGCAAGGGCCACGGCCGCCATCATGCATCCAGCAAGTACCGAGGACGTCGCCCGAACAAAAGGTACCGGCGTACCTGCACCAGTCCGAGATCATCGCAACTGGGGAATCCTTGGCGCCCACATTATGAGGGCTTCTGAGACCTTCGGTCTCACTAGCTTGTGGCCTTTGGCCCATTGCTGTACCTTATTTGATTTTTTGATCCGGATTCTAACCTATATCTTTTCTGAAAAAACATTTGCAGCTCTTTGTGAAACTAGCTATCCTTTCCAACTCCGCCTTCGATACTTCCTCCATGTGCTCTATAAAACTTTGATCTAGCAGAGTTAGTCTCTTGTCTGATAGAGCTAGGCATCGGCATAGCAGGTGTTCGATGGTCTCCTCTTCTGCCTCGCAGTTTCTGCAGAAGTCATCTTTGGTCTTGCCCCATCTTTTGAGGTTTACTCCGATTGGGCAGTGGCCTGTGATTGCTCCTGTGAGTCTGTTTACTGTAGTCTTTTTGTACTTCAGTAGTTCTTTTGTTCTTTCTCTGTCTATGTCTGGCCATAAGATTCTTGATGTCTTACAACCATTTGTTGTTTCCCATCTTCTCTTATGTACCTCTTCGATGTATCCTTCTATGGCTATCCTTATCCCGTTGATCGGTGGCTGTGTCTTCGCGTCCGCTTGTGCCCTGTCCTTCTCCGCTCCTAGCTTTGCCAGCTCATCTGTCTTTCCGTTCCCTTCGACACCTGAGTGTCCGGGAACCCAGCAGAGTCTGACTTTGCTGTTTCGGATCCATGACAGTGCTTTACGGCAGCTCATCACGGCCTTTGATCTGGTTGTCCTGGATGCCAATGTCTTAAGTGCAGCTTGACTGTCAGTGTAGATAGTAGTGATGTTATCTCTATTACTACCCATCTGTATCAGTTTTGCTGCTTTTTCTATTGCCAGTATTTCTGCTTGTAGAATACTGCAGTCATCTTTAAGCCTAAATGACTCCTGATGCTTCAGTTGTTCTGAGTAGATCCCGGCTCCTGTTCCTTTATCAGATTTTGACCCGTCTGTGAAAACCGAGATGTCGTCCTTTTTTACTTTGGATTCCTCTTCCCAGTTTTCTTTCGATGGTATCTCTATCTGTATGTCCTTGTTGAAGCTAAGTTGTGTGATCATGTAGTCTGTTTGCTGTGATAGTTTCGACTTTAGATTCACGCTCAATTTTCCCATCTGTTTTAATATCATTGTATGTCCATATTCGTACTCCTTCCACAGGTAGGATTCTTTTAATCTAAGAGCTCCTTTTGCGGCTAGTCCTTTGATGAACAATTCTATAGGTTGCAAATTTAACATTGCCTCTAATGCTGCTTGCGGTGTGCTTTTCATTGCCCCGGTTATACCCAACGCTGCGAGTCTTTGCACTTTGCTAAGCATTTTCCTATTCGTCTCTTTTTCCATGGCTTTCCACCATATTACGGCTCCGTAGGTGATGACAGGTCTTACGATGGCTGTGAACATCCAATGTATGATGTACGGCTGTAGCCCCCATCTCCTTCCAAACATCTTTTTGCATGTGTAGTATGCATTGATGCCTTTTTTCATTCTTTCCTCCACATTTCTTTTCCAAGTAAGTTTGGAGTCTAGTGTTAGTCCCAAGTATCTTGCTTCCTTGGCCAGCTTGATTTCCTTCCCTCCAAGTTTAAGCGGTGCTTGCTGCGCTATTACTTTTATTCTTTTTCCTTCTAGGGTTTTTAGTATTTTGTTAATTACTATCAGCCACAGTAAGGGGGATATTACCCCTCCCTGTGGGGTGCCTCTAGTGGTTTTCCTTTTGATTGAGCTCCCTCCTATTTCTGAGTGGATGATTCTGCTTCTCAGCATTTCCATCGTCCAGTTCATAGTAATTTGGTCTGCTTCAATCTCCTTTAGGGCTTCTTTAATGGAAGCAGTGTGAACGTTGTTGAAAGCCCCTTCTATGTCCAGGAAAGCACCTAGTGTGTATTCCTTTTCATGCAGGGATTTCTCTATTGTTCTCACTACCTCGTGCAATGCACTTTCCACAGATTTGCCCTTCAAGTAGGCATGTTGTGCGGTGCATTGTTCTTCTATTCCTGTGGATTCTTTGATGTGTCTATCCACCAGTCTCTCTAGCGTTTTCAGTAAGAACGACGAGAGGCTGATGGGTCTGAAATCCTTTGGGGTTGTGTGGCTTGTTTTACCCGCTTTGGGTATATAGACCACTCTTACCTCTCTCCACTTCTCTGGTATGTAGCTTAGAGCTAGACATTCTGAGAAGATTTTCACTAGTAAATTTACTGTTGATTTCAAGGAGTTTTGTAGCATAATAGGCATAATGCCATCTGGTCCCGCAGACTTGTACGGTTCAAATGTGTTTACTGCCCATTCTACTTTATCTTTTGTCACTATGCTTCTCACTGTTTCCCAGTTGATCGGGTCGAGTATCTTCCCTTTCGTTGTGCCCGTGGCTTGATTGTTCGCCAGACCTCCTGGGAAGTGTGTGTCCACTAGTGCCTCTAGGGTCTCCGTTCCCGTCTCAGTCCATGAGCCGTCTGTTTTCCTAATACTCTTAAGGACCGTAGGCTCCTTTTTGAGTAACTTCCTGAATCTACACGCCTCATTTATGTCTCTGAGAGACTCACTGAAACTCTTTATGGATTCCCATGTTGCTTTCCTAATCTTGTCTTTGTATTCGTTAAAACTAGCTTTGTATATTTGCCAGCTCTCTAATGTATTTTCTTTTTTAGCCGTGCCTAGGAGTTTCCTCGCTTGTGCCCTTAGATTTCCCAGTTCTTTATTCCACCAAGCTTTGGTGTTATTACGACTGCGTTTCTCTGGGCAGGTTTCGAGGAAAGCTTTTTCCAGCACCCCGCCTAACAATTTGACCTGTCTTTCTACCTCTTCCTGATTGGGGGTGTCTGAGATCTGAGTGTTTACACCCTGTCTCATTTTTTCCTCAACCAGTTCGGAAAAGCTGGTCCAGTTTGTCTTTTTAGGGTTTCTGAAAACTCTATCTTTTGGGGTCTCGCGATTTATTGAAAAGAAGATTCTCCTATGGTCCGAAAAAGAATTTTTAGGGGAAACCTTCCAGTCCTCTATCTCTATACCCTCCCCATCTGTGGTTAACGTTAGATCTATTACCTCTTCCCTTATCCTATTTATGAATGTTGGCGTGTTGCCTCTATTACATATTATAAGATTTGTTGAGAGTATAAAATCTAATATTGACTCACCTCTTTCGTTTATGTCTTTGCTTCCCCATTGGACGTGATGACCGTTGGCGTCGCATCCCATCACCATTTGATTTCCTTTCTTCCTGATCTTTTCCACCAGGAGTTGGAACGCTTTCGGTGGTGGCTCTGGTTCGTCGTACGGCATGTAGGTCAATGCCAGGATTAGTGCAGGCTTTCCCTTTTGCTCGTACGATACTACCGTCATATCATTAGTGCTGTATTGTGAGAGTAGCATAAGCTTAAGCTCTATTTTTGCTACTATACATGCTCTTTTCTTACCTGTCGTTTGGGAGTAGAAGAGTTCATAGCCTTTCGCCCTTAGTCCTCGAACTTTGTCCCCGAGGAGCCATGGTTCTTGGATTAGGGCGATGTCCACCTCCTCCTCCTTCATGCATAGCATCAGGTCCTCCGAGGCTGCCTCGCAGTGATGCAAATTAATTTGCACCACTTGCAGCCTCGTCTTCCTTCTGCTGCTTTTTGGCATTGGGAAGCCTCGCTTTCAGTGTGCCTAGACCGAACTTGATGCTTCCCTCTGCTTTCCTTAACTTAAAAGGGACTCTGCATCCACGGCTATGACATAGTCTTTGCCGTTTTTGCTTTTACTCTCTGCTGAGGATATAACTCTCCAGCTTTGAGTGTCAAGTCCCTTGTTTTGTCTAGCCATGATTTTCATCACGACTCCGTCATCGGGCGTCGGAGGTGGTACCCAGACAGATATAATCTGTCTGAGGGGCAGTTTCGATCTCGGTATTGCCTCATGTTTTGCCCCCTGCCAGAGGTCGTCACAGCCGCTGATTACACGCTTTAAGAAGTCCTGCGACTTCTTGTTGCTGCAACCAACAACCTTGACTCCCTTCTGCCAGCCAGCTCCGTCGAAGCTAACCTCCTCTTCCCCGCCCTCCTCCGGCCCCTCCGCGATAGCCAGCAGGATCCTCTCCTCAACCTTCAACCACCTGTCTAAGCTCATCCTGCCATCTGGATCTGACCGATCTACGATGGCAATCTGGAATTCTTCAGGCGATTGAAAGCTAGTGGAGGATTTAGGCTTTTTCGCGATGTTTTCCTCCCCCTCGCCAGATCGCATCCTTTTGGTCGCTTTCCCCTCTGTCGGGGGACCTTTGGATGCGCCGGGTTTGGGAGAGGACTCCACCGCTTCGGCCCTCTGTAGCTTTCTTTTTGGGATACTTACAGGGGGATTTGCAGTTTCGTTTACTGCCTTTTCCTCCTGTATAGTATCTAACGGCTTCGAGGTTGAGGGATTTTCTCTCTCGTACCTCTCCACCGTCTTCCTGTTCTTGCGGATGAACTCCCGATCCTTTTCGGTGAGTTCCTCCGCTTTTCGCTGTTCCATTCTTTTAAGATATTTGACCGCACACTTATAGGCTCTCTTGGCCTTGTGTGCTCGGTCAAAGATCTTTTTCTTTTTCTTTTTCCCCCCTGACTCTCTTCTGGCCGTGTCGTTTTCTTCGAGGAGCATCCGTTCGACTTCAGAGTCTGCGGAATCAACTTTACTCCCGACAGACGAAGAATCGTCGTCAGTCGCTTTGTCTATCCGCATATCCTCCATCTGCTCGGATATACTCACCCGACCGACTTTGCCTTCCGAGGGCAGGGGTTCTCTGCTTCCACTTGTCGTTGCGAGCTTTGTTCCTGTGACCAAGTGATCCATCACAGGAGCCCTAACCTCCAGCATTGGTGAGCCCCCCCCAGAATCCGAATGGGGCTCGGCAGCTCCCGAGGAAGCGGGTGGGTTTCCTTTATGGTTACCACCTGGGGTAAAATTTTTACCTTTGCTATCAGCCATGGTTTTCATCCTTTCAAAAAGTGTTCCTTTGTCCGCGGTCGCGTATTTTATTAGCGACTAACCAGGAAGACTGGGATTGGTTCCCCTTTCCCACTACTCTTCCTGGTCTTTCCACTATCCGCAACCTGTGGACGCGCCCGGTAGCAAGGAAAAGTGCTCTTCCCTTAGGATAAGGGTCCCGGGAGTCGCAGTCAAAATTAAGGTATAATATTTCAGGAATGAGAGAGCGTTAGGTCCTGAAACTCTACATAGTTCATTGTTGAGGTATAAAGAGTCACCACAACCAATTTCAGATAAATCCCTTACCCGAATCTGATGGCCTCTCCTTGTCAGATCGCTTGTAAAGCATCGTAGCCAAATACGAGGATGGATAAGGAGCGATCTGAGGCATTTTTTTTACCTTCCATGTAGCGTATATTATTTAATTTTTTTTTTATTTATTTAAGCAAATATAACTTCAAGAAAGTTATTTAACTTAATTCCACAGTTAAATGAGTAATAGATCTAGGTCAAAAAATTACTTAGTTATTTTCAAAGAACTCTTTCGGAACACTTTACGAACTCTTCATGAATCCTTTCTTACTTAAAATAATGTACTGAAATTAGCGTTCTTGTAGAATTCCTTATACTCATTAGAAAGTATTCTATACGAGTACTGTATGAACTCATCCTGACCTCTTAATGAATTACGGTTAGCAAGAATATATTCATAAATAAATGTCATGAGAGTTCCAAAAGAACATTTATAGTACACTTTACGAACATTTCGTAGTATTTGTAGATCCTGCGCCAAAGAACTCAATAAGTATACTTTATGTACTCTGCATATGAGTACATATAGATCTCATTTATCATTCTCCATTAATACATTTTCAAAAAGAGAGATTCTTTACAAATTATACTATTATTCTATATAAGCAGAAAAATGGACATACCCTGAGCACATCAAGAATTTGATATGATTAGTTTTTGATCAAAATATTAACGAAAAAAGAATACTTAATTAATTCGTAATGAATACAATGTATTCATTAAGAACTCTTTTATAATTCTTAGAAAAGAGTTCTAATAGAATCCTTTTCAAGAATTCTTAAACTATTTAACCCGATTATCTTTGCCGTCTGAGAGCAAATCCTCAGAATATTCACTGTTATTCTTTAATACTCCATTCAGAATTACCTCACAGCATTCAGAATCGCCAGGAACAGCAGTATTTGATTCAGCGATAGTTATGAACTATACATTTTCCTTACATTTTATTTTTTGGTTAACTTTTTGGTTTTTTTAATTTTTGCTGCAGTTTGTACCACGGTTACTCATCTTCTCAGCGTGGACGTGTTTTAAGTCATCATTGCCCGGTTAAAAGTAGAAACGTTGAAAAGAAGGTTGAAAGGAAGGTTCAACCTTTTTTTCAACGTTTCCTGAATGAGCAATATAAACGTTGATTTTCAACCTTTTTACATATCGCTCATCTAGGAAACGTTGAAAATCACGTTTACATCGTTCACCTAGGAAACGTTGACAATAAGGTTGAAAATCAAGGTAAATCCATGTTTTTTCAATGTTTTGAAACGTTGATATTCAACCTTTCGGAAACGTTGATTAGAAACCTTTTTTTCAACGTTTCTATTTTCAACACGATGTGACCTTTGGTACCTTCGAGAAACTGCCTCGTGTTAGTGTTTATCTCACTTAATACTCCTCATTGGTTTGCAAGTATTTTCTCAAAAGCGGATACCCTGGCAGTCAAATTGGCATTTAAATAGCAGCGCCACCACCAGAAATATCTGATGAGGTACTACTATGAACAGAGTCCACTCTCAAGATAGACCTAAGCTCGTCTGGCTGCTTCTCGAGCATATCAAAGCGCCGGAAGAACAGCTCACGAGGATTAGTAGTGCCCTGTTGAAAATATACAGCTGGAATTTCCATTTGGAAAATCCATCTGGATATCCATTAAATCCACCTAGATTTATTCGAAATCAAGGTATAAATTGCACCTGCATGCCCCAGAAATCCAACTGGATAAATTCAACCAAGGTACCCCAGAAATCCAGCTGGAATCCAGTCCATGCATGGATTTCCAGCTGGATATATTCAACAGGGTGCGAATGTTCCAGAAGGCTTTGCTCTTCAAGTAGCGCCAGAGATGCATTATGAAATATGGCACCATCTTTAGTCTCATTTATTTTGATAAATTCAGTACCAGCGCCATTTTTAGCCTGACTGTCTGAACTATGAAAAATTTTTGACGACCCCTGCTGCTCGGACACCAGTTTTGCACGGCAGTAGGATGCAGCGCCTGCTGACAGGCCACACTTTGAGCAGAAAAAGCTTCGTCCAGAGTAGTTGAGACGACACGAACGAGGGACAAGTCACGCGCTGTCAGCTGTTTAACCGCCGGGGTCGATGTCTCGAGCGTGGATGAGCGGTGGTGGCTATACATTTACGAATTTATATTTAATTATTAAACCTAAAATTATGAAAAAATAAAAGTTTATTTGAATATCTGCACTAAAATTTTGTGTGCTTATTCTTTATGTAAAACCCAACACTTTTTCTATTTAATATTTTATTATATCGATCTTCAAAAAATAGAGCAATTTAATAAAACACGATAAGAAAAAAATTACCGGAATTCAAAAGGATGTCAAATATCGTTTAATATGAATGATCTAATACTTTTTTAATAAGATCCATTCAAATTTTGCATACGCCACGGATCAAATTAAAAAGTAAAATAAAAATGGACTTTGAAAAATAAAGCGACGCGGCGCGGGAGTTATTCCTCGAGATCCCCCCAGCCAGTCGAGAAATCGCAGAGCGCTGCTCCCGTCCGCGAAGCCAAGGTACCGATGCTCGTCATCTCGTCGGCGTCCCCGCCGTGCCGATTGGTCGCCGTTGATCGGGCGATTTTGGAGGGACAGTGTAAAAGTGAAAACACCTCGTCTCCTGCCTCCTCATCCCTCGCCTGTCCTCCTGAAAAATAGGGGAAGTAAGTGCTGGTTCAAGTAGACATGAGAAATTCCGAGCCGCAGCGAGTTTAAATCGCTAATGGAATTTTCCTATTTTAAAATGGCTCGGTAGCACTGCCTTCTGGCTAAATTTTGCAGACTGCGATTGAGGAAATAAATTGGGAGGCAGTACTCATCTTTTGACGATCTGGACCCTCCGTTGCCCCTGGCTGTTATCCCAGCAACGGCGTGCGTCAGATGACAACGGCGATCGGTACCTGACTCACTTTGGTGCACATCTGCATGAAAATTTCGGCCATGGGTATCTTTGCCTGGAAAATAAACGCTTCCGAGGAAAAAAAAACATTTTGTAAACACGTCGTAGACAGTGGTGGAGGGACTTCCAATCTGGCTGTTTGTCTGTCAATAAAGCTGACACACGAAGTAACCGGCGAAAAAGCGCCACGGTACAATAAGAACGAGTGAAAGCTTATACTTCTCGGCGACGAGGATGTCAGAAGGTCTTCCTTGCGCACCGGAATACTATGCGTGCACGGCTCACAACGCACGATCAAAACTCGAGCAATTTAACGACCAGGTCGATTAGAATAGGTACGTGATTGTATACGTCGTAAACAATATCGCGCAGATCTAACCGATGAATAGATTGCTAATTCCCACTGTCCATCAGAGGCGCTAAGGGTTCGTGGGATCTCTCTTTTCCTCCGTCACGGAGGTGCAGGGCGACTCTCGCGACCAAAATTCACGGTGCCGAAAATATTTATTTCTTCAAAAGACGAGTCATTGTAATACCCATAAATCTCTTCAGCTGTTTGAAATGTGACATGATGAACATGCAAAATAATAGATAACGTGCAACGCGACAATGTTGTATGAACATGACCGCCGAATATTGTAATCCCGCGGCGCATTTTGCGAAGCATAAAGTAAAAAATTAAGCTAAATTTTTTCCGCGCACGACTAAACCCGCATCAGTTAAACGGATATTAAACAAGGCACTACTGGTTCAGCACGTTTGACGGCTATCTGCAAAAATAATGATGGTTATCCAAAGCCAATTTTATTTTTCAATGCTAAACTTTCGATTATCTGAAAATTTCAGTGGTTGAACCTTTTTTTTTCAGAAAAAAAATTCTAAAATATTGAATATCACATTTTTCCAAACAAATCATAGAGAGCCTTCATTAGTGTATCAATATTCCATGGAAATTTTAGAATAGGCCACGCATTCGATTTTTAGGAAAAATTGAAAATTACTTTTATAATTAATAGTACGATTTTTAGCTTACTTTCGATATTTATCTATTTTCATTAAAGAGTAAACTTCAATTTAAGTTCACGTTTATTTGGTTTTGAAATAAAACATCAAATGTTTACTAGTTCGAAGTTATGACTGAGTAATTTATTTAAAAAAAAAAATTAAATTCACGTTTATAGCGTTAAAAAAAAATAAGTTGATGTTTACTAATTCGAAGCTATTAACAGAAATATGTTGTTGATTCAACTGCTGATTTGAATTTACAGTTGCAATTGCATTTTAAAGCTTTATGTTTGCTAAGTTTGAAATAATAAATGAGGATATTTATATGTAAAAAAAGTAAACAGGAAAAAACTGTTTCCCTGATAATAAATTGCGTCTAGTTATCCTGGTAGCAACACATGAACAATATAAAACCGGAGTGATTGCACTGCTCGTAAATATAAGTTGCTTGTATAATATAAGCTTGTTTCAGCGAGACTCCATTAGTTTTCGATAGTCAGTTAAGTAAGTTTGTGGCAACGTTTATTCGTTAAAAGTAAAGAGTTTATAAACATTTTAAATTTACGTAACTTGAAACTAAGTTAAAAAATAATTTAAAATTGTTTCTTCGTTTGACAAGAAGCAGTGCATATTTATTTCTTTGATATTTTGACAGTGCATTTTGCAGCGCCTGTTAACACGCTAAAACGCTTGGTGCAAATTTTAGCTTAGTTGCAGCGAAACAACTCATTTGACTCTCAATCAAGTTAAAAATTGTCTATCTATGAATAAAGTGATTTAATTCCACTCTAAGGTAGAGTAGAATATTAAAGGTTGTGCCTCTACCTTTTTAAGAGTCAAAAAATCGCTTTATTTTAGTCCATTAAATTCACTAAAAATTAAAGTAAAAATATTTGACTCCAAAAAACTTAATTTTCACTCTATTTCATTACAGCTGATTTAGCATGTAGATATATAAAATATTTTTCCCTATCTGGGAAAACTTGGATTTTTTTGCCCCCATTAGATTAAAACGGTAGATTATGCGCCAAGGGATCGAGTAAACATATATAATGCTTCAGATCGCATGTTTTGGTCAATTCGTTTTTTACTTGAAAAATTCTTTTGAATTTCGTTATATTCGTTTCATAGTATAACAAAAAATATTCGACGCGTATTTTTTTTTGTTCAATTGAATGGCTACTAATTAATGTTTCAATTATACATTATATCTTACGGATTTTTAAAGTGTTCATTAAAATATCTTAATGTACAAAATTTTATGGTATTTTAACTCTAATAAATGGATTCATAAAGTATTCATAATGAAAAAAATTGAAGGTTTTAATTTTTGACGTTTTTTTATAATAAAAGGATTCATTAAGTATTCATTGCGAACAAATTATAAAATATAAAGTGGAATAAACCATAAGCAAAGTACTTCATGATTATAATAAAAGAATTAAAAAAAAAACAACATTAGTTAATTTAACCCTATTAAAAGTTCTTAGGTGACATCTCATACCAAAATCTTTGGTATTTTAAAATTAAAGTTGCACTGTAATTGTATTTCCATAAATATACATTTTCCTTACATTTAAGTGTGCCTTCAGGTACTATTATACGATGGTACATCCGAAAACACACGTTATATGATCTTTTATAATCATTTTCGCATTTTTAAACTTTTGAAAACAATTGTCAAGTAAAATTTGACCTGAAAATTTTTTCCAAAAGTTTAAAAATGTACAAATGGCTCTAAAAGATTTTATAACGTGTTTTCCGATGTACTATTAGCATAATAACACCAAAAGGTACACTTAAGTGTAAGAAATATGTGTATTTATAGAATTATAGTTACAGCGCAACTTTCATTTTTTATCCTTCAAAATTCATCAAAAAGTGCCGAAACATAAAACATAAAATATAAGTGCTTATTTGTTCATTTTTTTTCTCGGTGTTAAACTAAAGAGTGTATTTTTGCCATGAGGTGACCGCGCAACCTTTCCGATTATATATAAATATTATTACCTGTACATAGGCTGGTATTGTTAAAATTTACAAAACTAGTTTACAACTAAAAAAAAAAAACATAAAGTTTACAATCATTAATGCTTACAAAGTTCATGTAGAAATCAAAACGTCAAGAGTCGAAATTATACCTTTAATAAAATTCACATGTTGTTTTGTTTTAAAATTTTCAAACATAATATAATATTTTTATATAGATTTTATAAATTTTTTGTATAAATTTTTTATAAATTTCTTTATTTAATTTTAAACACTTTAATTCATACGGTAATGAATTGAAAGTTTTATGGCCTCATTATGACTGTTTTTATTACTTACAGTTTTATACATTTTTGTTAATATTATGCTTTTATTCCTCGCTTTAGATTCACTTTTTAAGTATATATTTTAAGCTTATCACAGTATTATATTAATGAGTCTAATGTAAATGTTTATCAAATACTTAAAGGATATTTATTTATTGTAAAACGGTTTTTATGTACACTCCCCATCACATGCTTTTGCGCACCCCGTGCAAAAATTGGCAGAGATAAAAAGTGTTATTGCTCAGCAGCAAATCGTCGTAGCTCAAAAAATCCAACGGCATTCAAAAGAGCAGATAAAAAACCGTTGAAAAATGCTACGAAATTAAAAAGTGTTAAATTGAGTTTTTTATAAGTATTAAAAAGAGTTGTAAAAACACAAAAAAATCTTGCCTTTTTTGACCCGCTGCTAATTTAGTTCCCGTAATGGTAGCTTAAAAAATCCAACGGAGTCGGAAAGGTAATTGCTTCCACTTTAAAATGACGGATTGAACGTTTTTTTAGAACGTTTATAATAAAGTTACACAACTTTTTTAAAAAAAAAGAACACGTTTTTTTTTAATGCGAAGAATTAAAAAAATAAAAAGAGAGAAAAAAACTTCAGAAAGAAAAAACAATTTTTTTTTATTCTTTCAACATATTTCTGCAGCTATGTATGCGATTTTAAAAAATTTTTTTTCATTTTTAGCAAAAAATTAAACTTTGTCGGCTGTTATAAAATCTAAAGAATATCTTTTGGATTAGAAAAAACGTGTCAATAGAGCATAATAGTGTGGAATCATAAATCGTGAGTCGAAAAAACCAAAGATTTTAATTTTGAATAGTAAAAACTATTCTTTATATTAATTTTTGTACTTGTTAAAATTGTGATTAATGTTTTTGTTAACTTTATTTAATCTATCAAACTCTGATAGAAGACCTTTTTTGTTTCATCATAACTACTATAATAAATTAATTAAATTTTCGTAATAATAATGAATAATAAATGATTTACAAATATTTAGATAAACTAAACTCTTAAATTTTTTGACATGCTAAAAAATGAAAAAAAAAAATTTTTTATATCGCATACATAGCTGCAGAAATATGTTCAATGAGTAAAAACAATTTTTTTTCTTTCTGATTCGCATTAAAAAAAAACGTGTTTTTTTTTTTTTTTTATAAAAATTGTGTAACTTTATTATAAAACGTCCTAAAAAAACGTTCAATCCGTCATTTTAAAGTTGAAGCAATTACCTTTCCGACTCCGCTGGATTTTTAAGCTAACATTACGAGAACTAAATTAGCAGCGGGTCAAAGAAGGCAAGATTTTTGGTTTTTACAACTCTTTTTAATAGTATAAAAAACTCAATTTAACACTTTTTTAATTCCGTAGTAGCATTTTTCGAAGGTTTTTATCTACTCTTTTGAATGCCGTTGGATTTTTGAGCTACGATGTTTTGCTGCTGATCAATACACTTTTTAGCTCTGCCAATTTTTGCATGGGGTGCGCAAAGCATGTGATGGGGGAGTGTATATAATTTTCAGAATTTTGTTTGAATCTTTTTTAATGTATTAACTGTGGTTTTGTAGGCGCCGGCCCCGGCTATAATCCCATAACTTATTATGCTTTGGTAAATGGCGTAATAGATTTTCATTAGTGTATAGCTATTTATATAATTTCTTAGTTTTGCGAATGTGAATTACATTCATTAGTGTATAGCTATTTATATAATTTCTTAGTTTTGCGAATGTGAGATTACATATTATGTCTTGTTCCCTATTTGTTCAATGCGCGTATTCCACTTCATATTGTAAACAAAATATATTCCTGAATATTTGTAATTTTCTGTCCTATGATTTTTTTTGAAGTATTTCTATATCTAAGTTTAGTGGTACACTATCACAGTAGTTCCCGAATGTGATATACTTAGTTTTTACTATATTTAGAGATAATTTGTTCCATGCTAGCCAAGTTCAGCC